>VNJS01003023.1:0-39558 GCA_008042575.1 Drosophila watanabei | reverse complement strand
GTATTTCTTAGTAAAATTAATGGCGATTTTAATATACAACAAGAAAGGAAGCTAATTTCGGCACGCCGAAGTTGGTATACCCTTGCAGTTTCCAATTGCATTCATTATATCTAACCCAATGTAATATAATATGAAATACTTTTATATTGATACAATTTTTAGTTTTACATTTTTTTTTTAATTTTTACATGTAAGTAGTCCGATTTTTATAAAATTAAATTCAAAAATCTGAAACAATACAATACAATACAATCGTTTGTATGGCAGCTATATGATATAGTTGATTGATGTTGCTCGTTTCGACATATGTACGAGTAAGAGTACATAGACCATCTGCAAAGTTTCATTCAGATAGCTTCAAAACTGAGGGACTAGTTTGCGTAGAAACGGACAGACAGAGCGACATGGCTAGATCGACTCGGCTGTTGATACTGATCAAGAATATATATAAAGTATATATATAGGGAGATAACTCCTTCACTGCATTGCAAACTTCTGACTGAAATTATAATACCGCTGCAAAGGTATAACAAATATCTGGAAATCTGGTTGAAATTCTGCTTTTATACATAGTACTCGCCTTACGCACATTCTGGGTGCTCATACAGCATGGGAATAGTTGGATAAAACTGCAAACTGCAAGGGTCTACATACTTAAGCATATCCAAAATATCTTCGTTTCTTCTTTTCCGATCGATTTGGTAGCAGATATATAAAATAGTTCTTTGATTTTTGTTAAATTAAAACCGGCAAGATATTGACAAATATTGCTTAGAACATGTTGATCATCACCCAAATTTAAAATTTTGAAATGTAAAAGATGTATGTCTGGTACCCTAAAAGGGTAAAAAGTCATGGGAATTAGTCCCAGATTGCTAGGGATGCAAATCGAAGGATTCAACTCTCTGTGTGTACTTACAAGCTGACGAAAGGTCCTCGCAGGGCCGGCATATCCCGGCGACGGTTGAGCGGTGGGGAGAGCGACAGCGATAGGAAGTCCTGCTGGGCCTTGTCCTCGTCCACGATGCTAGTCGGGGTGCTGTAGATGCGCGTGGTTGGCAGGTATCCAATCTGCTGAAGAAAGTCGTCGCGGTAGGAGAGCTTTGTGGTGGACTGAGACGACGTCAACGGCACCGCCAGTGGGGACCCGTAGAGCGGCGCCAGAGGCAGAGCCGCGGCCACCGTTGACAGTGAAAGAGGCTGCTGGTGAGCCGGCGAGAACAGTCCTCCACCACCGGCACAGGATCCCGATCCCGTTCCTGTGCCGTTCGCAGTCGCATGCTGATGAAGATGGTGGTGATGCGGCGTGGTGGTCGTGGGCTGCGGCGCATGAAAGTGCGGATAGGGGATTGCGTGGGCGCGTGACAAGTACGGCGGTGTGATGATCTTGTCGTCGAAGCTCCGCCGGAAGCTGAAGCCCTTCAGCGAGTTGCTATAGTTGCGGTGCGAGAGGGGCGAGCTGCCCAGGTCAATGCTAGCCGCCGGGCCCAGCATGCTAGCGGTAAGAGTACCGCCGCCGCCGCCGCTGCTGGCCAGTTTGGCGCTGGCCGTCGCCGTGGCACTACCCAGCATACTCAATGCCGGGGAGGTGCGCAACTGGGGACTGCCGCCACCGCCGCCGCCGCCTCCTGCGTTAGTTGCACCTGTGGTCGCGGTGGATAACGGCGGCGAGATGGCACTCAGCGTGGAGATGCCGCTGTCACTGCTGCATATGCCGGCCGGCAGGGACGTGTGCGTGGGCGAAAGGAGGTGAGGCTGGTGCTGGTGCTTGCCATTGGCGGCGCCGACGAGACCGGACAAGCCGCTGCTCGGCAGTACGGGAGCCAGGATGCCTGTTCTGCTTTCCGCCTATGCTTCTGAGTGTCCTTGTCCGCAGGCGGACTTGTCCTAGCCCTAAGAACAGGTGCTGGGACTACGACTGCGGGGCGCCTAGAGCTGCTGCGTCTTTGTCCACATCGCTGGCCTGGTTCCTTTGTTCCGGGGGTGGACTTGGTGACTGGCTCGCTCCGAGCAGCATACTCTTGTGCGTGGGAAAATCAATGAAGCCCGTGCCTAAAACATTTTAATGCATTTAAAGCAGCGTTTTTCTCGCTTTGTAACCCAAATTGCGCATGAAAAAAGTAAGGCGAACACACACAAGCACTCGCACACACACTGTCGCACATACACGCAAACGCACAAGAGTGCGGATATTTTTCCACGGCCTGCTTTTGATTTGGCCCCTTCGCTTCCGCCCCTGCTTTCGGCCAGGTCTGTTCAGTAATCTAGTTAACAGCGGAATTGATTTATCCCCGACAATTAAAGCGAACACATCACATTTTCCACTTTCATGTTGCTGGCAGGAGCAGGCGCTAGAGCTGGAGCTGGAGGTGAACAGGAGCAGCAGCCAGGAAAAGTCTCCTCCCTTTGTCTGCACTTCGCACTAACTTTCCGACGGACTGCCCTTCGGCTTCTGAGGCACCAGCACCAGAACAACTCTGCGGCGAAGTTTAGAGCCGTCGCGAGAGAGCCCCCGCGGAAGCGAGCTGCTGGGGAGCTCTTGGCCAGGGCGCATGTGCCTGCCTGTTACTGCCCGCAAACAAAACAAAGCCGGAGAACCGGACAACCGGAGAGCTGGAGTGAAAGCTAACAGCAGTCAGCTGGCGCCGTCGAAAGTTCTCTCCCACGAAGCGCGACAGGCGGGTTGGCGCCCGGTTTGTTTACCATCCTTGGTGAGCTTTATCGAGCTTGACATAGGAGTCCGTTGACTTCCGGATACACTACACCCGAGGATAAGACACACCACACAGGCTGAGTTTGTATAGTAAATTTATTGATTTCGCTTTCAACGTGTTATAGATACAGAATACAATTGGAATTTAGAAACAATTGTTTAAGTAAATGTAGGTTACTAAATATTTTTGCTTATGACTTGACGAACAATAAATACACACGCAAGACCGTAAGATGTAATCACCTTTAATTGAATTTTATATATGTACGTCTAAGTAAGTAGACTTTTTTATACCAAACACATAATAATAACAAGATGCTTAACGCCATACGATTCTTTCGTACTTGAATTTCTTTAAGAATCAAACGCTCTCTCATGCATTTAGCGACAACCTGCAAAATATGTGGGCTTTCTGCATCTTGTTATTACACGGCCTTTGTTTATATTATAGCTGGGCCAGGGGTACGGACATTTTTAAAAAGTCTTAAAAACGGATCGACTGATCCGTCCCGAGTCCCGAGCCAGCTCTGATGCATTAATTTATATAATTGATGTAAATGATTTAGGATGGGGTCGGGGTACTAGGATATACATAACATTTAATTACTGCTGGACTAAGCACGCATTCATTTACATTCAAAAGCCGATAAAGGGATTAACAAAAACACTGAACCGAACAGGAGGATATTTAACTTGAAACAATTTTGAATACATGTGCAAGTGCAATACTTTTGGGGGTTACAATTGAACTTTTGATTAATTGTATTTAATATTTATAAATAGGGGATTAATATTATATTTATATATATATTTTATCTTTCCATTAAGTTCCGCCCTATGTAGTGTTTAGTGTCCTCCTTCATCGTCCTCCTCTGCTTGTCTGTGTGATGCTTACTTGTATATCTTGACTTATTTACATTTGCATTAGGATCGGATCGGAGCAACCTGCTTGGGAGTCGCTCGACAAAACATCTTTACAGAAATAGTTCCGACACATTAACAGAACCGATTGAGGCGATTTCGCGAACAATTAAGCTAGATTGGGCGAGGACACAAATGCAAACTAGAAACACATATCATATACATATATATCTTTACAATCTTGTTCACTACGACTGAATCCATACGCAGGAAGGAGAGCGATCAAGCAGCAAATATTTAGACTACCTTCGGATATACAACTTAGTCAAGGCGACAGGTTACTGCGCCACAGTATGTGAAGTCGAGTTCTCAATAGATCTTGCTAGGTGACTTGTTTCAAAATAATGGAATTGGTGACACTATTACTCAAAATGGATTAAGATCAACCTGACGGTCGGCTGGCAAGAGCCCACCTCAAAATAAGACTTTAAAGATAGAGCTAAGTGCTACGGCTTACAATAAATACATAAGTTTATATGTTGAATGTTTCAACATATCGCGCATCTTAAAAACAACTTTAATAGTTACGAAACATATCGAGCTTTTCTGTTTTTCTGTTACGGGTTAGGGCTGTGTGTCTGTATCTGAATCGTTTGCAGCACTTGCCTAATATTTCTGATTAACCATATCTAGAGGCGAAGAAAGAGAGAGAGAGAATAGAAGACATGGTGATAAGTGAAAAACAAAGCAAAATTCATGCGTTGCATAACAAACAATAAGAGAGATAGGTAAAAACAAAGCAACCAATCAAAGAACAGAATTAATTGTACATGTCATGGCAGTGATTCTTGATCTCTGAGCTAAACTGACTGACTGATTGAGGGGCTGTCCATATATTACGTAATAAAATAATTGTTTAATGTTTTCACTCAATATCAAAATATTTTTAAAACAATTAATTATTGTATTAATTTTTTAAAACAAAATTTCTGCATTATAAAGGGGGAACGTATTTAAAATAAGTTAGAAACACAATGTTGTAATATATGAACAGGTCCTTATATATATGATATTCCAGGCTCAGAAAGTGTGATTGCAGACGGGCCCTTAAATACAAATTTCAAGATATTTCGGGCCGAGTAAGAGCCTTTAACTCTCCAGAGCTCGGAAAGTGAGATTGCAGACGGCTCCTTAATAAAGGAGATTTGAGAACAGCTGCAGCAGACCTCAGGAGCGGAGGACTGAGTCAATAAAGGTGTGAAAAAAAGACTTAATATGCAAATCCGAGATCTGAGTATTTTTATAGATCCCTAGTTGTCTGGACGTGTTGGTATGGCTAGCTATATGTGACATTTTACACATGTGGAAAAAGTAAATTTGGTGATCCAAGCAGTTACTGCTAGTGTGTTCTTTGATCGGCGTCTGACAGAGTACACCGACCGAAGGTTACAATATTGGTTCAATTTATGCACAAAGATAACAAGTTCGATGGTCAAAGACGCTTTGTTGGTTGAGTAACCTCTCCTTAGGACTGTCTTCTGGACTGTCTGTTTATATACCTGGCGTGTATGTGGTCTGCTCCGTTGTGTTCAGCGATGTGTTCTCATTGGCGGCCACTGGTGCGCCAGTGAAGGGATTAACTCCAACGGCAGCTCCGCTAGGTGGCGGCATTGCAAACACCGGAGGTCCTCCGGCCTGTTCGCGTGGCTGTGATGTTACGGGGGCGCCGCCCGCACCCAAATTTACGTCGTCCAGATCAACATCCTCCTGGGGGCACACAAGAGATGGGATACATTAGCGAATATGGAATTTGGTTTTTCTGTTTTTAGAGCTCAAAGCAGTTGGTCCTCCGACAATGTTTAGTCAAAAACGTGTTGTGGGTCGAAAGCGGGTCTACGACATGTACCATTCTACACTTAAGCTACTAGTGTTAGTTTAGTGGTTTTGTCAAAAACTACGAACTCAAAATTAGCGTGATGAGAGCAAAGTGGCTTCGAGAAATCAAAAACATTTACCCAAGCAAGTACAGCAACCCTTCCAACCCCTTCATCAACACCATTATCTCTCCATTCTGGTTAATTTTCTCCCTTGATCAGTGTTAATTTTTGATTACATTGGAACTTTGAAATTTAGAATGCGGCTTAAGATTCCCTCGGATTTGATTAGTGGCTTTGTGTTAGTTTATCATTTAGTTGCAGGGGTTGCAGATCAAACAGTGCTGGTGCTGGTGTCGTTTTGGATTTGTATACTTACGAGACGTGGCTGCTGTCCCATTTGTGGCGGCAGATCGCTGACATCTCGATTGCCATCAGGGCGCTGGCGGACGCGGGTCGAGAGCGAGTGTGTGGTGGTGGGTGGTGGGTAGTGGATATGATGAGTCGATCGCAAAGAATTTTTAGAAAAAACGGTAAATAAAAATATAAACGTAAATCGTCTGCTTTTCTTTCGGGGCTTGTAAACAAACAAAGGAAGAGCACTTTGAAGTTGGTGCAAACTTAAGCTGAATGCGAAATGGAGTACTTAAAAAACAAGAGAAGCAATCGTGGATCAAATGAAAATTATCGTCTGGGAATTCAATTCCTCACTGGCTCAGTTTCTAACGTTCGTTAGTATTAAGGACCTTTTAATAAAAAAATTTACAACGTCCATATATTGGAATCCTCATATGCAAGCAATCTTTTTGCAAGCATTCAAATGGAATAACGAGTATATTTATGCGTGCGCCTATTTACATATACATCAAGCAAGTGCGTATGTATCTTTAAGATCTAGAATGCTTGAGAATATGTACACAGACAGCCGCCGGCTGTGGCTTGCTCTAGAGCCCTTGAGCCTGGAACCAGCAGGAAATCCGAGTGCGAAAAAATTGTATGGCGTTCCTCATCTTGTTATTATAAGGTCTTTGGTTTACATTAGATTGGATGGAGAGTGAGAGACGTTGGAAGCATTTGATGATTTTCGCGAAGTACACTATAAAACAAACGGAATTGGGATCAAATTTAGAATAGGGATAACGTAACTCAAGTTGGTCGAAGAATTATATGTGTGATAGCCATTCTCGTCTGTCCTGCGTATGAGGTATTGTGAGCCGAAAAATACACTCTATACATACTTACCCCAATGTTTAACAAATAACAAACAGTGCAGAGATTTGAAGGCTTAAACGGACTAAAAAAGCAAACCCAAACTAAGAAGGTAGCGTGTCAAGAAAGCTGATAAACCACATAATACTAAATAATGGTTAGGCATTTATTGATCTTGCGTTAATGTTATATGTAGGAGCACGTTTTTGACTAAACATTAGCTGCTCGAACGGATTGCGCTATGGATTTCTTCACAAAAATCATCAAAATGGATCATGGATTTGGTGCTCGGTATGGTGTATTACAGTGTGAAAGGATGGGAGCATGCGTTAGTGGAGCTTTAGTGAGGACTTTGCACCAGATTGATTTTCTTGTGTTTTTTGTGTTTCTCTTAACCAAATCAAAATGCGTTCCGTTAGTAGTAGCGGACGAGGGTTCGGGACAGGGCAGGAAAGGGACTTAGCTTGGCCAATTCAAACATCACTCACATTGAGATGTGCATACTGATCGTGCGACTCATTGACCGGCGGCTTGAACTTGCCGCAGCAGAAGTTGCAACAGCAGCAGCAGCAACAGCAACAGCAGCATCCAGTAACCACGGCACAGCAGATGAAGAGTGCCTGCAAGAGATCAGGGAATATAACATCCACCTAGTAATGACAAAGAATGGCAAAGTTCACCTTCACTGCTGGCGACGTGACCACGAAGTACGCGTTGACATTTTCCTCGCCAAACTGCTCGGCGATGTACAAGCCCAATGAGCCGTAGTTATCGTATATATTGCGCTTGGTCTGGTCGCTCAATATCGAGTGTGCCCGATTCACCTCTTTGAACTGTAGAAGGAACAGGACTTTTAGAAGTGTTGTATGTGTTAATAGATGTTTTAACAAGACATAACCTTGTCGGCAGCGTCGACATTGTCGGGGTTCTTGTCGGGGTGGTATTTGAGTGCCAGTTTTCGGTATGTCTTCTTAATGTCATCTCCGGTGGCTGTCTTCGGAAGTCCTAGGATTTCGTAAAGCGAGTCCCCCGATGTGCTAATCGAAGTGGGGAATTACTATTAATACACATTGTCTATAACAGCAAAGCATTTGCGGCTGATTGAGCTACATCCAGATAGCACTGCTTATTACTCATGAGCGATCATTAGCGCAGATACGTATGTACTTATACTGGGCCGCCGACATTCCCTCAACACACACCGCGCATGGTACTTTGCAGCCCAGACAGCAGACGCGGAGCAGCAAATTCTCCTGGAGGGGATGACTCACCAAAGCAACAGTTAGCTGGGCCGTTGCACGCGATGGGAGCACTTCCAAGGGGAGCACTAGCCCTGCCCTGTGGGATTGCTTGGCAACGCTTCGACATTGAGGCAGCCAGATCGGAAGCAGCTTGGATTGGTAGCGCCGCAGCAAGGGAAGCAGCAGGCAGTTGAGGTCGCGTGCAGCATAACTTGCACCCTTTTGCTTGCACACTGTATGGATTTTTTGTTTTGAGCAGGTGACGCGCTATTTATAAGCTTGGGGAGGTTGGGTTCAGTCTACACCCGCACTTGGACCGAGGGGAATCTAAGAGCTGATAAGGCAGCATGAGCTTGGACCCAAGCGCAGCCTAAATGCTTGGGGAAGTGGATGAGAAGCATGATGATGAGGGCGATTAGGGACTCGAGCAGATGGGGGCGTCCAGGGTCAGTGGGCCGAGGGGCGCCCGCACAGGGCCAAGGACGCGGGAAGTCGTCACGAAGGCGCAGGCAGCGCCAATTCGCATTCGCATTCGCCTTGGGCAGCAGGCAGAACTGGGCCAAATAGAAACTGCTTCTGCTGCCATTACTCATATGGCGTCGAAGGGGGCGGTGGCGAGTTGGCTGAAGCGGCTGTAAAACTCTTGTCGATAACGGGCTTCGAAATAGTTGGCGAGCGAGTGGATCGCGCTGGTTCTTATCGCGCAATCCGACGGATCCCGCGATTTGAGTTGCATGGCGCACGGAACACGAAACAAGCATTTATTGAATTCCCTTTTTGACGGATTTTGCAAATGGCTGTTTGCAGCGGCACGTCCTTGGCCTTGCCCAGGACCTACCAGCTGTCGCTCCCCTTCCCTTTCCTTTTCTCTCTCACTTTTTGTGTCGTTGCAGCCTCTCCCCTCTCTCGCCAGGGATGGTCCCGCTCTATGTTTATCCCAATGCATCTGCGGGAATGTCTGCTGACTTGTACAACTTCTGCCGCGAAAAATCAATTTGACGACGACTGCGCTGCCCGGCCTGCGCGCAGCTGCTGCTCAGAAAGGCTGTGTGTGTATTCTGCCGACGTCTCGGCAAAATGTGTGTGCGCGTTTGAGGAAAAAGCAAGAACGCGACGGAGTGCAGTGTTGATAATTTTACTTACGAGAGTTTCCTCTTGTCCATGCCAGGTGCGCTCATTCTGATGCCTGTGTTGCGTATCCGCCGCGGGGTCACTGCCTGGCTACTTAGGTATTAAATTCACACGCCCGAAACGAACTGTTTTTACCAAGAAGTAGAGCTTAGAGCTGGTTCGACCACAAACAATAATATCGATTCCTCTTTGCACTACCGATGTTTTGATTTCGATAGCATAACCGATAGTGCCTGCTCATTTCCAAACGATAGTTTAAAAATATGCAGAATGACAAAATACGGTGTTTCCATTTAAAAATTGTAAACATTAGCGAATTCCCTATACATATGACTGAAAATATCGGCAGCTGAAACAGTTGTTCCCATACATATTGCCGCCCAGCGAGCATTAATTTCAATAAATTAAACTAATTTCAGTATAACCAGTAAATTACTAAAAAAGTATGTTATACCACATTGGAAGGGACTGTTGTTGATCTTCCCATGTTAAGAAGGAAACAATGACAATGACCTTTCTTTATTTGATTCGTTTTTCAATAAAGAGCTGACACAAGTTAATAAGTTTGTCATTTCTATGTTTGATCTATTCCTGTCATACTTTCTTTCTACAGAGGTGGTCTGGTCCCTAAGAATTTGTCGTTCCGAAATTTCTCAAATCGTTCTTCATTCCAATTGAGTGGACTTCTTAAGCCGATAACGATATCCATTCTTATTTTTGTCAGTGAAAATTTTACCGTAAAGTTCGAAAACGCAGGGAAGGGATTATACACAAAATTATATATCAATATTTTGGTTTCGACCCTTGTAGGAAAGTAGAAAAGAAAAATAAAACAAAATGCAGAATAAAAGCTAAATGAATTTTGCTTAAAATATGATTTTCTTATCACTGATTAGATCTTACGTTTTCAAGTAGCGGTAAGAAAAAGCACAAAAGTCTGAATTTTGCCATGCTTAAAACTGTATCAAAGCTATGCATGCCTTCTTTAAGGAAAGTTTTTGCGTGAGGGTGAGCATTTAGCTAAGTTTGTAGACGGATTACAGGTACGCTAAAAAAGGACACCATTTTTAAAAACGCCACTACATTGTTTAAACGAACCTGTACACTGTTGATTGCAGGCCGCAGAGTTGGAAGGCTTTTTGGGATGTTCTCCTTGATTTTACACAAGTTCTGCCTGGTGTTTGCCTATGGAGGAAGAACGACTACTGAACAAACTAATGACTACGATGGTCATCCAGAAACCAAAAGCCATAATATGAGCCATATCAGAGTGTATAAAATAAACTTTAAGAAATAAATTTTGTATCTATTTTCACCTATTATGGTTGGTATATGCGGTTGTTCTTCTGCGCCGATCGCATGTCGGATATATTTTCTGACTATTCAAAAATAGCGAGTTATGATTCGCCCACAAGGCATATAATTTTTATGTCACAAATCAAGGAGCATTGCATTATGCATTTGCGATATTTGTTGCAGATAAGGTTAGAAAATTTCTCAGGTCTTCACTAACGAACTTGAAAACAGCTTTAAGCCAGTTGCGCCTTGGTATTAGAAAAATGTAATTATACATTTTTTTCGTTCGATATATATAAAATGAATTACTTTCATATTAATTTTATTTTTACAGTTTAACATTTTTTTTTACATTTTTACATGTAAAGTAAAATTTAATTTTTCTTCACATTTACCGATCGTTTGTATGGCAGCTATATGATATAGTCGTCCGATGAAATTCACAACAAAATTCTGAAATAATATGAAATACTAGTATCTCAAAGTAGAAGAAATTGTGTTGAAAACTGACAAAGTTATAATATTTTTTCTATAAATTTCCCGACCGTTCCTATGACAGCTATATGATATAGTAGTTCGATTTTTATAAAATTTAATCATTAAATCTGAATAAATATATATAGCCGAGAGTTGATCAAGATATGTTAAAAAACAGTGAAGATATAATTTTTTTTTCAACAAATTTACGGATCGTTTGTATCGCAGCTATATGATATAGTTGACCGATCCGGCTCGTTCCGAGTGAGAGTATATAGAAGACTATCTGAAAAGTTTCATTCAGATAGCTTCAAAACTGAGGTACTAGTTTGTGTAGAAACGAACAGACGGACAGACAGACAGACAGACGGACATGGCTAGATCGACTCGGCTGCTTCTGACTGAAATTATGATACCCTGCAAGAGTATAAAAACTGTGAGAATCTCGGCTTAAGGTTGAAAAATTCGTCGTTACTGTTATAATATAACATCTAAGTTCCGAACGTATAGCCGAGCCGTTACACTTTGTTTTGAATTAGCAGGGCTACAACATAGCAGAATTTTGGGGCAAAAGTAAGTTCAGAAAAGCGATCTGAGGTGCCACTTTATTGACCCTTTATCCGTATTAAAGAAAAAAGATGAGGGTTTCATTTAAGCCTAAAATCAGCTCTGGGCACGTAAGGTTTTCGTGTTATTAGGCTTTGAAAAGTGCCAAAAAGGGCACTTTTTGGTACGTGATGGAAACTTTTGGTTTTCGAATCATTTTGTGGCAGAAAAAAGTGCCATCATATTCGACCTGTGTTATTACAAAATCATTATTATTGTATATTTTTTACAATTCGATGTTTAATTCTCGTTCACCTTAGTGGGGTGATTAATATATAGTTTCTCAATTAGCCAGTGACCTGAGAAAAAAAAAATAGTTCCTATTTGGTATTTTAAAAATGTCCTTTATAATAATATACTATCGATATCCGATAAATTAACCGACAGTATTATTATCATTTGACACCCATCTTTAGAATTTAAAAGCTTTGGCGGGTGACTGTTAGGCGACGAGTGTGAAATCGAGTGCGGGAGTTTCAAGACGTGCGCGGAGTTTGCAGGCTGTCGGAACCGAAGCTGAACCGAACTGAAAAGCAAATAAAGCGGCGCGTGCTGACTGTTTACAACACAATTGGTTTCGTAAACGCGAAGGCGGAGCGCGGTGAACTCTTTTGCATGCCCGAGCTGACATCCATCTGCATCGCGGATGCCGCGCCGCCTGCGAATATTAAATATTGGCGCGATTTCAGCAACAGGTGTCAGCGGAGGCAAGTGCGTTGACGGCTCGGCAAATGGATCGTGTTGATGGGCAGAATTTGGCGAAAATGTGTTTATAGACTGGCATAGGCCCGTTATTAGTGTTTGTAGACGGCCGAAAGGGGTCAGCCAGCGTGCGCGTGGGGAAATTGAATTGACTGGGCCCCCGACCCGCCGTGGCGGTCCGAGTCCGAGTCCGAGTCCGAAATCGAAATCTGTGTCGCAAATGTGGCACTAATAAATTATCGCACATTTGCGGGCCGCACTCGAGAGTGCTTCATTAATGCAGAACTCGCAACTGAAGCAGAATATCTAGTTTTGCACCGGCTGCGTTTGTTTCACTTTGCCTTGGACGTGACCAAACTCCCTGAGCACTAGTGCTTGTTCCGCGTGGAATAGCCGAATAAGTCAACGAGAACCCTGCTCGGACCACAGCAGAGCGCTAACTCCGTGGCCCATAAATACCGGTCGTCCAAATTAGAAAATACAATTGCAGTCCAATTAGCAGCGGAGCTCCAACGAAGCGCCACCGAGGAGGTACGTGAGTTCGAGTCCCGTTAAGAACTCAACAGAACGCACACAGTGCGTATGACAGTTCTTACGCAATTACAAAAGCATCCCTCACTCTGCCCCCGCCAGATCTGCACACAATTCCCAGGCAATGGGAATATAATTGATAAGCGCAATAAAAAGCAGCAACAGTGACCCAGTCGAAGCCCAAACAATGAGAGGCTCACAGAGCACTGTCATTTTTTTCACAATTTATTTAAATTTTATCTGCTGGCAGCGGCCGTTGCTGCTGCAAATGACTCAGTCGCGTGGCGTCGCCGCTGCAGTCGTGGTCGGTGCAGCAGCATGCCAGAGCGTACTTCTGTGCCGACAGAGGCTGCGCTGCTGTCATAAGCACGCCGCTGTCAAATTGCGATCGCCTGGTGTAAGTGTATATGTGAGTGGGTGAGCAGGGGGCTGGGAATGGGGGCCAACTGAGGCAGAGAACGAGCGGAGGCCTGTCATTGGCCCACTGCCTCGGCGACGTGTATTTATTCTTGCACGGCCTGGCCTCTGCGTTTGGCTGCGTTGCCCCTTCCTCTGTCACTGACCACAGTCAACGGCGATTCGACAGCTGAGGTCAACGGAACAGTGACGCTTTATAACCGAATATTAGAATATTAAAAGATTTTTCTTTGAAGCTTTTTAAATAATTTAAGACGGTTTAAAGTCATTTAATATGCTAAAATTGCTTTTGTGTGAGTGTTAGAAAATAGTGGCTATATATGAGAAAGGATTAGTTTCTTTCATGTTTAGTATTGCAAAACAAAAATGTATGTTTAATTTGTATAAATCTTTAAATCTAAAAGTCACAATATTTTGCCACAAAATTACCGTTTCTGAAACTAATTTTTGAACTTGTTTTCTTTGAAAACAGTCGTACTTAAAGAAGATGATTTCTGAGCATAATCCGCACTTTTCTGACAAATATAATGGTGCTTAACCCTCCCAATGGAGCAAGAAGAAGCGTTATTTTTGACATGTGATACTTGGAAATGCTTAGGAATTATACAGCTCTTCGACTTATTTTGTGTGCATATAATAATTGAAATTGTAATTATTGCAATGCATTTAACCAATAAAAATGTAATCAATGCCCCCATTTAGCATTCTAAAAGAAATTGAATAATTGAAAGAATTTCTTTTGTAATGCCCACTGTTGGATTATATACATATCCAGATTTCAATTCATGTATGCATGCATACATATGTATGTATATCTGGTTCGTGAACTGTGTGATGCATGTGACTTTTTGCAATTGCATTCGGCAAACACAAAAATGATTAATGATTAATGCTCGTGGCCAGCATTCGCATTAGTCGGGCATTAGCCGGCCTTTGGGTGGCGCCCAAACTTTGTGGCGTTGGAAATTTTTGGCTAGCAGCGAGCAAAGCGCTATCAGTCACGTCACCTCCGCTTACGCACTTTATTTTAAAAAGCTAAGTACCCACAATATATAAAACTAATAATGCTGATTAGCCGCGAAACGGGGTCGCCAGATTATGCCTCGTGCAGAGGATGTCCCTCAGCGGAACGCAAATTACCCGCAAAATTGTCTTTCCATCCCGGTTAGCACTTGCATGCTATTCATACCTGCGGTGTAGCTGGCGGTGGGTCATGCAAATTTAATTAACCTGTATGCAGATGGCTTTTCAATCGGTTTCCCTAACTTCACTCGGGGGCGTTGGTGTTGGTGTAGGAACGCCTGCGTATCACTCGACCCAGCTCTGAATGTTAAGCACCTCTCTGGGGCAGCGGGTGGGCGCTCGACATATGTTACACTCTGCTTGTCGCTTATCAGGGCTCATAGCCACAAACAGCACAAGCAGCCCAACAATGAGCCACCAGGTTGAGCTGGCGACAAAGAGCCGCACCCACAGTTGGCACAATTCTGCGCATGGGGCATGGGGCTCGTACAGGAGGAGTGGTCGTGCAGGGGGCGGCAGCGGGCCCTGCTTGTTGAACCATTCCAGCGGCATCCCATAAAATTGTTGTACAAAAATTAACATAGCCATAAACGCAAGCTCGCCGCCAGGGGGGAGCGAGCGTGGAGTGAGAAGGCACCTTGGCAACGGGCGGATCTCAAAGGAACTTTAATTGATGAAGAGAGGGCAGCTGGGGCGACGCGAGATTCCTTATCAATTCCAACTTCCCAAATGCAAACGCATTTCTGTGCTCATTAACATTAACATTTGAAAGGCAGGCCAATAGGGGGAGCTGGAGAGCGAAGGAGCGCTCGAAGCGAAACAAAGTGAAATGAAAATGAAATTGTTGCGACTTAATTTCTGTTACACATTCCGTAATGGCTATATATTTTGCTTGCAATGTTCTATGGGAGCCGTAGGAAACCACAAAAACACAATGAAAACAATCAATGCCAATTCGTCGACAGCGAGATACCTGGGAAAGCACAGGGGAAGGGTTTAAATAATTATGTATTTTTACAATTTTTTGTTCTAGATATTTACGTACATTTTAATATTTTGTTTAATGTATGTTCATATATTTGAAACAGATTCTCAAGATATGTATATGTATACTTGAGAATACTTTTGCACTCATGCATTCGTCGGCTGTCGCTGTATTTATATGACGCTACGCCTCTTGTTTCTTTGGTTTAGTTTTGTTTACATTTCTTTAAAAATAAATTTATAATAAGTTGTGGAATCATAGCCTTAGCAGTAAAATAAAAATAGTAATAATTTGGTACTATAGACACTAACAGATTTTGTAAATCCCATATACCCTGACTCCCTGTAAGTACGGAGTGCAGAAGCAATGAACGCATAGCAGGACTTGTGTCTTGAGGTCGACCTAATGGCCCACCTCCAGGCCCATTATTGGCTCCATGGAGCTCTTTCGGGTGGGTGCTTCTACTTTATGGCCTGATATTTAATGCCAAGAGCGCAAATCCAAGCCCGAAACTGAGATTTAAGCTACCCGAAGAGGGCAAGTGCCGGGATGTAAGATGATGAGTCAACGTTATGGGCTAAATGCACGCTTAGCCCATTTTGGCTTGAGCGAAAAATGTGCAACTGTAAATCGCCTCTTTAGGAAGCTGAACATAATTCACAGGGAAAAAAATATGTCATGATGCGGAAAGCCTATCCTGCCGCTAATTGGGCCTTAATTATCGCGAGGAACTTAGCTACTGCCCACTTAGTGGCATGCTTTTGGGCTCTCGCTATCGCAAAACTTTGACACCTTATCAGTCAACGGTTGATCATCATCAAGCGTAATTGGATGATTGTCTGATATCCGCAAACTATGGGTCATAAAGGCGTATTGGCCGTTGGTTTCGCAATCAAATGGATCTGTCATTCAGCTTGGAAAAACAAAATCCGAACGGGAACGACGTGAGCGCACTGCTTGAGAGGATTGACCCAGTAACTTCTATTGGGCACGCAGCAAATTGGTTTCGCCGTAAAGTTGTCTTTCCGGCCAGGGAAACAGAGGAGGGTCAAAGGTAGTTTCAGACATCCGCTTACACTTTCCCGAAAGATAAACTTAAGTACAGCGCATTTAAATGCAATTTGTGACAGTTTTCCTTTCCCGCGACTTTCAAGTGACACGCACAGAGCGGGAGCTCCAAAGGCGGTAGGTGGTGTTTGAGGGTTGGAAGGACCAAGCTATTCGCTTGAGGAAAAAGTCAAGGCATGTTGTGCACAAAGGAATTTTTCTATAAGTCCAATGGAAAAATGTGGCACAACATTTATCCCTTGGGAGGGAGGGTTAAGCAACACGCTTAAGAATATTTAAAGTCCCATGGGTTTAGATTATATTTATTGGTCCAATTAGTAGCTTCTAGATTTCTTTTTTTAAATATATATCTGTACATTGTACATATACATGTTTATTTAGGATGTACTCTTACAAAAATTGATAAATCCGTTTTTATTGGAAACAATTCATCGGGGCCACGCCAAAGAACCCGATTCCCGATGAAGTTTTCTTCCCTCATCCGCTCGAAGTGCTTCGTTTGGACAGCATCTGGCAGATGAAAAAGAAAAAAGTTGGTAACCTCTTCTATCTCTGCTTTACCATTTTGCATGAGAAACGGGATAACGACGCAGACGAGGACAGCTCCCAGCCATGGCAGCTTCATACGTCAAACTTTGGACCAAAAAGACCCTTTAAATTGATTTTAAAATAATGAATGAGCCCAACGCCTGACGCTCATAAATTTTGCAAGTTGCTCATCTCCCCTTGCCCCAATTTGCACCCGAAAGTACAGCAGTGACTAATGACAAAGTCGCTCCTTTGTTACCATTCTTCGATTGGCTCTTTATTGGCTTCGCTCCTCACAAAAAGCTGATGTAGTAGGCTCCCCTGGCATACGGTGCTGACTGATGTGTCTCCAGGAAATAGATACCGGCGGGCTGTCGCTTTGCCTTTTGTCCCATCTTCAGGGTGGACCAGCGGCAGCTCTCGGCGCTCATTGTTTCCACAGAGCCGCAGAGTGCGCTGACAAACTCGTTGTCAGAGGACCACATCTCGGGGAGCAGCGCGAACGCTCGTTCGTGCGAGCAGGAGTCGCTTGAACAGCCTGGCTGCGACTCACCTCCATTAGGGAAGTAGTCGACGTATCCCAGCCGGTCCCAAGTGCCCATTTTTCCCGCACTTGTGTGGACGACCTCAACGAACTCGGCATCAGAGGCGGAGAGTCCGTGCTCCAATGTATCTCCAGAAGGTGGATCAAGGGCGGTAAGGTGCGGCACTTGGCGACCCAAATCCCTGTGCACCTTGGCAGCCACTCCACCCGCCAGATGAGCACCCTCAGCGAAGCCCACCAACAGGATACGCTCGAGCGGCACGTCGAAGTTTATGTTAAAGATCGATACCAAGCTGGCCACGCTCTGGACGATTTCGGCTTCATCAGTGACATTCTCCAAATCCACGCTGATGACATTACTGGCCTGCTGATCCAGCCTGGCAGATACTACAGCAGAGAGCTCAGGTGAGGAGCTGTTTCCCTGCCAGCGGGGTAAGGAGACGCTGCGGGAGCAGGAGCGAATCCATTAGTAGAAAGTTGGATGCACAATGTAGCCAGTGACTCACACAATGGGATCCGCGGCGTAAAATGAACTGCGCACCAGCGCCTCTACCTCCGGCTCCACCCATTGCGGGCTGTCCCTGATGCGCCGCGTATGTAGCAGGAACCCGGTCTTGGCATGGACTGGAATCACATTAATATATCCATTTTAACTGCGTTTTTGCTAGAATGGATCACTCACCCGCTGCGATGGACAGGGTCAACAATAAAGCAAGAAGTTCTCTTGTCTGCATTTCAAATAAAACTGAGCTGGGTGAGCAACCCTTTGCCTCGGGCATTCCTCAAAAGCTCGATAAGATTGCGATTGCTGGCCGATAAGGAATTACTTATCGATGGTCACTCACGATCGCCATGGGATCGAAAGACGCCAAGCCACTCAATCCACTTTGCCACTGATTTTCACACGTTCGGATTCCGTTCGTATTTCCCCTCACGCAAAGTCGTTCTTTATGATAGATAGATTATAGATAATAGATTGTCGAATTATTCAGCGGCAGCACTGCAAAACGCAGCCGGAGTCGGCATCACCACTCCCACCTTTCCCACAGCCTCACCCTGTTGGTCTGTGCTCGAGCGAAGCCGCATTTGCATGACTGACAAATTGCACTTAATTGCCTGACAGCCTCAAGAGTCGAGTGCTGCTGGCATGCGGAGTGGATTGCAGTTTGCAAATTTTTTAGCACTCCCAATCCGCCTGTAGCCTTCGAGCCCCCGTCAATGTCATGAGGGAGAACAACAACGATGCGTCTCTGTAAAAAAAAAAATGTATTTCTAAAGCAGTAATCAGGGATTCCGTTTATTATTATTTAAATAACTCTATGGAAAATTTCGAGCTAATGAAAATTTCTGGTCAGTTAGATTTGTGAGCCGCAGCGCCAGAAAGATCCATATCTATCTTCCGGCTAAAGCTTTTGTATCTCTATTAACTTTTTTGAGTTTCTTATACCCTTGCAGCGTATTATAATTTTTGGTTAAAGTTTGCAACGCAGTGAAGGAGGCATTTCCGACCGTATAAAGTGTATATATTCTTGATCAGCATCAACAGTCGGGTTCGTCCTGTTTTATGCAAACTAGTCCCCCAGTTTTAAAGTTATCTGAATAAAACTTTGCAGATAATCTTATATATACATTATATTACTATAAGTCGGAAAGAGCCAGATCGGTCAACTATATCTACAGCTGCTATGAAAACAATCAGTATATTTGTAGAATAAAATTATAATGATTTTTTTTATTTAAATAATTTTGGATTTATTTTTTTATAATCGGACTACTATATCATAAAGCATAGGAACGATCGGGAATTTTTTAGAAAAAAAAATTATTGCCTTGTCAGTTTTCAACATATTTTCTTCTACTTAGAGATCCAAGCATTTTATATTATTTAAGAGTTTCGTTTTTTATTTTATACAAATCGGACGACATTATCATATAGCTGCCAAAGGAACGATAGAGGAAAAATACGTTTCTAAATCTAAAAACTGTAAAAATAATATGAACATGAAAGTAACTTTTAAATTTACAAAGACTCTACTTTGTTAATTCGTCTAACTTATCTTTTAACTTTATCTTTTACTTTTTCCATCTTTCATTAAATTAAAAAAAAAAAAAAAACACGCCTCTCCTTTTAAATACCCTTTTAATTTTCAAAAACAAAACTATTATTTGGGACACCATTACAAGTATAAGCTGGCTCTTTTATTATAGTTAAAGCGTCACTTTTATGGTGGAACGATTGGTCAGCTAAAGAATCGTTATTATTAAATGTATTCCAATTTAACTTGTTGATCTATGCAATATACGGCACTTTTATAATACACAGATAAAATAGTTCCAGGCAATGCACTCGGATTTACAATTGTTCAATCAGTCTTTAAACAACAGAAGCAGCAAAGAAAAGTTGCTGTAATAACTGAATAACTGATGACTATGAATCTGCGGCTGCAGCTTAAGGTACTTGGCAATCTAACACTGTATCCTTGGCCACGTTTGTCCCTCGTATTCGGGCAAACTGGAGCGGAAACTCGAACATAGAGGTGGCCCTGCGGCGTGCGTACAAATTGCTAGCGAAATGTTGTGTCAAGTGCAGTCGGTGTGCCCGAACACCCACCCATCCCTTGTATTTCGGTTCCGAGGAGCACAACAATTAACCGAAAACTCTCCTTGCCGGCTCAATGAGCACGTCACGGGCTTTCGCTAGATTTATGACCAAAGAAGCGTTATTAAACGCTGCCAACGCCGGTGGCGGCAATTTATAAACTTGTGTTAAGAGGACAAATGGCGAAGCGGGTGACAGCGGGGCTAGTAACTCGTATTAGCATAAATAGAGCGTCATGTCAGCACGCAGCGCTTTGTAAGCCAAGCGGGGGACTCCAAGTACGACCAACAAGCATCCCTTCCAGCCACAGCAACAGTAGCAGCTGCAGTGAGTTCCGTCCTGGGGTCAAAGGGAAAGGCAACATGCCAGCCTAAGTTCCAAGTGCTCTTAAACGGAAGAGATGAGGCCCTAACTAAGTCAATATAATAAATTACTCGGATAGCGGAAAGAACTTTCTGCCAATACTCTCAATACGAGTCTCGTATCGACTGCAACAGACGCGCTGCTCCAGGTCCCTGCTTCAATGCTACTTGGAGCCAGCGGTTCGAGGGGGCGGTCGGTCCGAAGGACGTGTGAAAGAAGCAATCAGCAGAACACTGAGGGATGCGGTTGGAGTGCGAGATGAGGGCTAGACAAAGGGCAAACAAAGGCTTCCGAAAGGAGCCGAGGGGTGAGATATTGGGTGGCGTCTCTATCAGCAACTTTCCATGCAGCGCCTTGGCAAAATCACACATAATGCGTCCCATTTCTCATAAAAATTTCATTACGCTGGCCGTATTGTCTGTCAAGTTTAATACAGGACCATTTTAGTACATTGTTTAGGTTTGAGACATATTGCAGCAGACCTTTGCGACACAATAAAGTAACTTTATATAGATGTTTGATCAAACCCTAGCCCTGGTCAAAATGATAAACAAGCTCAAACTTAAGGTTTTTGCTTCGTTCGGAAAGATAATTTCTGTATTGATTTTTTTTCCTTGTTTTGTTATGTAGTTAAGCTATTTTAATTACACCTTTTCAATGGTAGTCAATTCTATGAGAGGTAAAAGGCTTAGCTTCTATTATTTATTAAATTGAACACTAATGCAAGTAATTTTTCACAATCTTACTTTCCGCTTTAAATGCTTGATGCTTAAAGAGTTCTGGTGGTATGGCTCCGGATTAAAGTTAATGTGTATGTAAGTGGGAAAAATATACGCGTGATTGTTAAAGTAATCTGCTACGTCATTACGGCAAAGTTATTTGCGAATGCCTCCTTCAAAGTAGCGTGCTTTAATTTATGTGTTAGCTTTCGGGGTGGGCGGATATATAAAAGTACACATGCGGGAGTGTTCCTCCGTATGAGAGAAAGTGCTGCATGACCGTGTCCTTGTCCCTCATCCGTTACAGACGCGAGCAAAACGACTTCGTGATTAAAGTCCTCTTACTTACAGAACCCACTCGGAAACAGGAAGCGGCTGATGGCAGAGACGGCCAACAGCACATTGCTGGCCACGACGAGAACGTAATTAACCAACAACGAACTGGCACGTGTACAAGCAGAAGAGAAGACGATGAAGAATTCATGCAAAATCAACAAAAATGTTGCATCGCCTTAAAGGATCGACGTCTGTTTCCAAGGATACTGCAACGCGGCGAAAACCCGACATTGGTCGCGGGAGCCAACTTCGTTTAAATTAAGCGCCGCCAAAGGAGCAGCCAGCCCCCCTTCAATCTCCTTCTTCGCGTAATGTTTGCGCACCCCTGTCGGGCTCCAGCTGGAATCGACCTCTCAGGACTCTTGTACCTCCTGCCTCGCCTACTTCTGCTCCTCCTGCTTGCCATCAGTCTGTGTGGGCACGTTCATGGAGAGGTCTTCACTCTCGGCTACCTCACTGGCTCGCAAAGGCGACCAGGAAACCTGGACTACCAACGCCCTGGCATCACTATTTCCGGAGCCATCTCATTAGCAGTGGAGCAAGTGAACGCCGGCCCACTGCGTGACCGAGGTCACTCGCTGCAATTCGTTGTAGCCGAAACCTTTGGCGAGGAAGTGGTCAGCATTCGGCAGACTGCGGCGCTGTGGACCCAGCAGGTGGCCGCCTACATAGGACCCCAGGAGACATGCGTACATGAGGGACGCATGGCGGCCGCCTTCAACCTCCCCATGATATCCTATGTGAGTAGCTGATCCTTGCAACAATGCGGTACAGTTATTGATAATCTCATCTGCAGTACTGCACCCACCGCGATCCCTCAAACAAGGTGGATTTTCCCACCTTTGCAAGGACCCGACCGCCAGACACGCAGATCTCCAAATCGGTGGTGGCCCTGCTGTTGGCCTTTAACTGGACTCAAGTAAGCTTTTTGTACTTGGACGACAGCAGTAGTCAGTACCAGCCAGTGGCTGAAACGATTATGAGCACTTTGACTGTGGCTGGAGTCAGCGTAAGGGACGTTCGCACCTGGAATACCATTTACCACCACGGATTTATGGCGAATCCCTTTGATGCCTTAGTGGAGCAAACCTATGTCAACACAAGGAGTAAGTGGGACATAAAGTGCAAGGGTCATTTAATTTTTTAATTGTAATTTGTCTGGTTGTTTATTGCCACGACTTACTATATATGTTAAGACGATGCTTGTGTTCTTGGTGAAGATAAATTCAAATAAGTTCTTTAAAAGCTTTAGTGTCTAAAGTTTTTATACCCTACACTAGTAGAGAGAAATGTTATATTTTCTGAAGTGATCTGCATACAAACAAGTACTTACAAGCTATATAAATATTAACTGCACTGTGGCTTTAAAACTGAGAAACATAATTGCATCGAAAGATACTGATAGATGGCCCGACGCAGGCATGGCTTACACAGTTCCACACATATAAAAGCCTCATCTTATTAAGTTAGTTATTTAATAGAAGTAAAAGTAGAAACCAGCCCTGGCTAGTATGAACTTAATTTAATTTTTACTATTATATTTCCTGAGAGACGATTGTCGTTTTTAAAAAAATAAATATTAGCCTTAAATGTCATATCAAAAACATTAAACACTGATACGTTATCGATTTATAGATATTTTCTATTACTTTTTATACTTATTGTTTTATAGGTTTAGTTCACATGAAATATGTTCTGAATTTCATCCCTATAACCTTGAATACACAAAAAAGCTAACCCTTTTTAATATCCGATTAGTCTACCTAATCTTAGGACACTACTATGAGCACGTCGGCCTCATGGTAAGTCTGCAAAGGCGGGGACTCCTATCGCAAGGCGATTACTTTGTGGTGGGAATCGACATTGAGCAATATGAGCCGGCTAAGCCCGAGAAGTATTTGCGCGGACTTTTGCTAGAGGATGTGGAGCCCCTGGCCGAGCAGGCCTTCCAGTCGTATCTGGGAATCGTTCCCACGGCGTCCGTCTCCTTCGCCATGTTCGCCAACGAGGTAACAGCTGACACGCCTGACAGGGTGGTGATTGATGCGTTGCATCCGCCATCATCCCTGCTCATAAGTTTGGGATCTTTCACCACATTGACCACAGTATCTGACCCATTTCATTGCTGTTCGCTTTCAGGTTAACAAATACATGGAGCGACCGCCATTTAATTTCCCCAATCCACTGAATCTCTTCGGCGGCGTTAAGCAGGTTCGACCGCCTTCTGGCATGAAACTGAAACCATTCACTGGCCTCCATTTCTTGTCCTCCCCCAGATAAGCGCCGAGGCCGCCTATCTCTACGATGCCGTGCATCTGTATGCCAAGGCGCTATTGGAAGTCCTTGATTCGGGCGGCAGGCCAAGGAACGGCAGCGCCATTGTGGCGGCCATCAAGGGCTCGCGCTATCGCAGCGCAATGGGGTGAGTGCTCCTCTCGGCCATCTAATCCGGCTATCACTCTAAATCGAGTCCCTCTCAGCTACCACGTCTACATCGACGAGAATGGCGATGCGGCCGGCAACTACACAGTATTAGCTAGGGGGAAGGTCCAAAACGGTCGTAACCAGACGGTGCTGGGACTGCGACCCGTGGGCACCTTCAGCCACAGAAACAGCAGCCTCAGCAGCAGCACCGAGGCATTGCCCGTAAGTAAAACATTTCTTTATGGTATGTATGTTTCCTATGTAACTTGCTATCTGCTACTCCTTCTAATCGCATCCGCGAAGTCACAGGTAAGTGCTTCTGCCTGTTTCACTAACCACACACACATTACCCTTTGCCTTTGGTCTTAATCCGACTCCTGTTCTTCTCCACAGGATCTCAATCTGTTCAGGCCTATTGACTGGGTGGGCGGCTCGCGGCCAGCAGCTGCCCCAAACTGCGGTTTTGGCGGCGAGAAGTGCGTTAGTGAGTAAAAAGTTTCGTGTCCATGGCGCACCCCTTGACCGACTTTCCTATTCCTAACTACTAAGATTACACTGGCGAGATTTCGGCGGCCATTGCCGGAGGCGCTCTGTTGTTGCTGGGCTTGGTTTTACTGGTTCTATACCGCAACTGGCGCTATGAGCAGGAACTTGATAGCTTACTCTGGAAGATAGACTTCCGCGAGGTGCAAATGCACGAGAACGAGCGGGAGCAGCAGGCTCAGAAGCAAACGCGCGTAAGTCTTGTTTTCTTGCCAAACTATAGCCTAAAGGTGCAGCTTGGTGCTTGGTCTATTAGTTTGAGCAAAGGCGATATAAATTGATGAGATACCAGTTATTGTCCGGAATGTTAATATTTAAAAAAAAAGAAAGAAAAAAAACTATTTTACTTTTAGCATCTCATACCATAAAAATGGTTGTTAGATTGTATTCATTTCTGAATGCAAAAAGGGACGTAAGCAACAAATCATTCGATGTCTCTTTGCCAGTTGCAAGAGTTTATTTTCTTGTAAATCTTTCTAAGTCATTTCTCCCGCCATTGCATGTCTGACATCAGCACTTGCTAAATCATTTGCCGCGTCGTCTTCCTTCGCAGTCTACCCACCCTCTGATCCGGACCAGCCAGGTGAGCCTGAGCTCCAATCCAGACGCCGACTTCCGTTACACAACCATCTTCACGCCCATCGGCCTGTACAAGGGCCAGCTGTACGCAATTAAGAAGGTCCGTAAGAAGAGCGTCGACATCACTCGTGAGATGAAGAAGGAGCTGAAGCTGGTAAGTTGGTGGATTGCGGTGGCGGCAGGAAGTCTCCTGACCCGTGAGTCTTTCCCACAGTTGCGCGACGCCCGCCACGATAACATATGCGCGTTTATCGGCGCCTGCACGGACCCGCCCAACATTTGCATCATCAGCGAATACTGCACCCGGGGCAGCCTTAAGGTCAGTCGTTCTGCCCGAGACCCGAACCGAACACTCCCGTTCCTATTTTCCCTCAATCATCCTTTTTATTGCAGGATATTCTGGAGAACGAGGATGTCAAGCTGGACAACATGTTCATTGCCTCCATGGTGGCAGACATTATACGCGTGAGTGCTGTAACATTATACTAATGGCGAGCCGACTACTGACCTCCTTCTTCGTTCAAGCAGGGCGTCATCTATTTGCACGAGTCTCCCATTCGCTTCCACGGCGCTTTGTCCACTTCCAATTGTCTGGTGGACTCGCGCTGGGTGGTCAAGCTGACGGACTTCGGCCTGTTCGCCTTCAAGCAGGGCATTGAGGACAGTTTCACGGATATGCAACACATGTCGGCCAAGTGCCTGAGTGAGTGTCCCTTGTACCCCCTTAACGTGTTCTCCCCGGAAGTAATCATTCCATTTTAGAGCTGCTCTATCGTGCCCCAGAGCTTCTCAGACAAGGTCCATCCTCGCTCGTTACGGGCACACAGCGTGGGGACGCCTACTCCTTCGGTATTCTCCTTTACGAGATGCATGTGCGTCGCGGTCCCTTCGGAGAAACGGGCCTAACTCCCATGCAGTGCTTGCAGAAGGTGCTTCAGCCGCAGGACCAGGTGCATCCTTATAGACCCTCCTTGCAGCCCCTAGAGACCGCATTTGATTGCGTCAGCGAGTGCCTGCGTGAGTGCTGGGCAGAGCGACCCGAGGATCGGCCAGACTTCAAAACAATACGGGCCAAGCTGCGGCCTTTACGCAAAGGGATGCGGCCGAACATTTTCGACAACATGATGGCCATGATGGAGAAGTACGCCAACAACCTGGAGGCCCTTGTCGATGACCGCACGGACCAGTTGCAAGAGGAAAAGAAGAAGACCGATGCCCTGCTCCACGAGATGCTACCGCGCTGTGTGGCCGATCAGCTCAAGAAGGGCCATAAGGTAGACCCCGAGCACTACGAACAGGTCAGCATCTACTTCAGCGACATCGTCGGATTCACGGCCATGTCCGCCGAGTGCACGCCGCTGCAGGTGGTCGACTTCCTGAACGACCTCTACACCTGCTTTGACTCAATAATCGGCCACTACGATGTTTACAAAGTGGAGACCATCGGCGATGCCTACATGGTTGTTTCCGGTTTGCCACTGCGCAACGGTGACTTGCACGCCGCCGAGATAGCTACCATGTCACTGCACCTTCTAAGCGCCGTCTCCGAGTTTAAAATCCGCCACCGCCCGACTAACCGCTTGCTCCTGCGCATCGGCATACACTCGGGACCCGTCTGCGCTGGAGTTGTCGGCCTAAAAATGCCCCGGTACTGCCTCTTTGGGGATACCGTGAATACAGCCTCGCGCATGGAGTCAAGCGGCGTACCGCTGAAGATTCATTGTAGTTGGCACTGCCGGCAGCTACTGGAACGTCTGGGAGGCTACCACTTTCAAGAGCGTGGCGTTATCTCCATGAAGGGCAAGGGGGAGCAGCGCACCTATTGGCTGCTGGGCGAGGATGAGGAGGCTCGCGACCGGCGCACCTACGAGCGATCCCAGAGACGAGGCTCAAGGGCCCTTAACAAGTTCATCCAGGGCACCATTAAACAGGCCCAGGAAAAGGCCAACGATTACGGTATACGCTCCTCGCTCAAGCAGAAGAATCTCCTGCGTAACTCCCTAGCCCGCTCCTCCAGCCTGGAGTCTCCCAAGAAGTTGCGCTTTGCCGCTGGCAGTCTTCTTGAGCATCATCGCTATCACAGGTTAGCTAGCATTGTTTTTAGTTTTTGAACATTAAAAATTACATTAAATGACTTTTTCAGTGACGAAGCTCTGCTCGAGGTTGACTCCTACACGGGCCTCAGGCGCTCTTCGGGGGGATCCACACAATCACGTTACGAAGAGACGACGCTCTCGCTAACCCTGTCCTGCCAAAGTATCGAGGTGCTGGGTAGCCAGCTGAGCAAAAGACGCCCATCCTCGTATCCCACTGCTAACACACCGCTCCTAATGAACCACGTGGAGGTGTAACACTGGAGTGTCAGTACTTAATCCATATACAGGGATCTAGAAATATTTGTGTTCAGTATATTTCGCCAAGTATTTGCAATGCTTTTAGTGTGGTCTGTAGTATATCAGCATTGTAGTTCTAGCAACTGCGGCATCAGCATATTGTGAAAGTGATTATAAATCTAGTCATTATTTAAACACATCCATGCGCTAACCTAAAGCCAACCCATTTAGTCAAAGGCCTGTGTACTCAACGTCATTAATAAAGAGGAAAATGGGAGGAGCCCAGTAGTGTGTATATTCAAGGGCTTATTTTATTATGTACTTGAATTTATGCAATTCGACTTTATTTTATTTGTGTCTTGGAGACAGTTGCTTTGTTATTGTATAGTAATTGTGTTCATTTGACAAACTTAACGATTTCTTTATATAACTGTAGTCTAAAACCGATTTGTGCATTTCTCTAGGCTTTATAAATACAGTATTTGATTAGCCGTTCATCGCAATATGTACTTTTGTATCTCTGAACAATTCTTTTTGTCAAAGCCAGCTTGCAAAAATGTCTAAAATGTCCATAAGATTGTTTTCGATATTCAAGGAATGGTTGTAAATAATTATATGCTCTTATTCGATAACAATTTTAATTATTTTTCTTAATTTTTTTTATGATAAGCCACAAGCTTTAAAGCACACTTCAATGCGGTTTGTTTAATTGGGTTACAATTTTGTTCGTGATTAAAAGTAGAAAAGTCCGATCTGTATTGCTTGTCGTGAGAGATTCCGATTTTGTGTGAGTGTTCGTGGAAGAAAGGGTGGGAAGTGAGCTAATAAACTTTGTTTATATATATTTATGCTACACAATGCAACAACTCTAAATAACAATCTCAAACCTCATATATGTCAATATTATATCAACTAGGTATGAATGTATAACGCTTTTCTGGGTCTCGCCCTTTCGGTTTCTTCGCTATCAAAATATTTGCAACAACAATGGATCTAATCGAAAATACGTAAATGTACAATTCTTAGTTATTGTTCGACTGCCTCCGCAATCACTCGCCACTGACCGCTGCCAGGGGTTCGGGGTTAATCCTTCCCAGAGGACCGCCAACAAATCTGCTCGTATAAATAAATACACTATATAATATACAGTAAATATGTGTATATATATATGTCGGTACTTGTTAAATGCGTCTCTGAAAAATATACTCGCAACATTTGATTATAATTCAGGCTGCACTCGAAGGCGAGTGCCATTTATAAATTGATCAACAACTTTAGGTAGCCAAAGCCAGCAACGAAGGGTCCGGCAGCTGTGGCTTGTGGCTTCTAACAACAGTAAGCTATTTTACTAGAGGAGCTACTGAATCCTCTTGTTCCAATTAAGTCTCCTGGTCGCGAAGGTGTGCCAGCGGCCCAAGGATTACAAATTATGTCCAGCTTAAAAAAACCATGCTCATGTCTTCATCTTGGCTTCTTTACCATGCTGGTTGATCTGTGGGGTAATGCAATTCGTTTAAAATAGTTTTATAAAGGCCGTGAAACTTCTTTGCCAGACCTTCTCACGCCGTGACGTGGACTGGCAGGGGGCGTATTACAGGGAGAGGGCGGAGCTGAACCTCCAGACGAGCCCCTCGAGGATGATATAGACAGTGTGGAGGCCCTCGGTGCCGAGCAGCCCAGATAGATTGCCGATCCCTTGTCGGCCTCGCGCAGATCTACCCGAGATCCGTGGACGGAGGAAGGAACTGAGCCTATGGTTTAGAAATTATTATCTAAAACGCATTTAGGTGCGCTTCCGACTCTCGTGGAAGCCCTACCCACCCGTGTAGGCGTGCAGCCCCGCCGGGCTGCTCCGTGGGCGTACTCCGAACCCGCTCACCGTGCTGGCACTCCGCTGCAGCTGGACCGAGCTGTGGTCCTCCCGGGTTGTAGACTCCCTCCGACTCCCAGCGCTGCTCACACGGGGATTCCCGGGCGCAGAGCCACCAGGCCGGGGGGATCGTTGGTTCTTGCCCTGCTGCTGGTAGCGCTGCTCTTGCTCTCGGCGGGCGTCCTCGAAGGCGGCGGCATACTCGGCGGCCTCGCTGGATGTACTGGGTGGCTGGTCAAGGGCGATCTCGTCCTCGGGGATCCGTTCGTTGCCTACGGAGCGGCGTGCCATTGGCAGGGGCGAGTGCTTGGGCGATGTGGGGCAGGACTGGGCGGCCACGCTGCTCACGCTGAGGGTGCTGGACGAAGCGTTAGTGTTGGAGGACTGGGCGCGCAGACGTGAGTGAGTCGATGCGCTGGAGGGACGACGTCGGAACAAGCCCTTGCTGGGGTCCATGTTGCAGACGCCTGCAACATATAAAGCAAATCAAAGAGAAACATTTAGCGCTTGCGGGTCTCAATGAATTTTATTATTTCAAACTATGCTTTCTTTGGACTGGACTTAGGCTGCCGTCGTTTGTTGAGTCCCTTAGATTTCGGTGCCGGCGACGAGAGGTTATGAACTAAACCACTCAATTGATCATCCGGATCAATATTGTTGACGAAACGGCCCTTGTTTTTCTTGGCTCCGTCGTAGTAGCGCACATTTGCCATCAAGTCCTCGCCAGAACTGCTGTTTAACTCGTCCAGCTGATCTCTGGATGCCGAATTAAATGAATTATTTTCCCATTTCTCTGCCGCAAAGCTTAGCGTATACGCAACGCTCTTCTTCACCGAACCTAATGGATCCTCCTTGCCCTCGTCTTCTCTCTCCCTATTCCCGACAATCACAACGTGCGCACCTGTGGGACACTTCTCGCCGCGCGAACAGTTTCCCTCGCAGATGTCACGGTTCTGCAGAAGCTCCTGGTAATTATCCAGCGCAGTGGCCACCTTCGTCCGGTCAAGCTGCTCCAGGGCCGAGGAGGGGAAGCGCTCCCGCAGCCGGCGACGCTCCTCGGACAGCTTGAATTGCTCAAACTCCTGCAGCTGGTTCTGAAATCCCGTATTGGGATTGGCCACCGCCCGACCGGCCCGCACCACCTTTAGGGCCTCCTTCCAATTAAGGTGCGTGGCTGTCATAATGTAGGCGACGGCCACGGTCACGGAGCGCGACATACCCGCCAGACAATGGATAAGCACGTTGCCCTCACGCAGGCGGGCGGCGTGAATAAAGTCGTTGCAGACGGAGAAGTACTGGGAAAGATTCTGGTCCGGCGTGTCCGAGGCCATCACGCACAGATAGTGCTTGTCCTGGGATCGAGTGAAAATTTTTATCAATATTTTGGTGAGCACATAGCAAGAAGGCATATCTTACCGGCAACAGGCGTCTCGGACTGTCATGTATGGCGATGATGTGCGAGATCTTGAACCTCTCCAGTTGCGTGTGATCCTTCGAGTCGCGGTAGTTGCCCACGTATAGTCCCGGCAAGACCTGAAACATAAGGCGAATTAAAGCAACACTTCAGGCTCCGCCGGCTACAAAGTTACCTCGCCCATGTGCCAGTTCATTTTGGGGCGATCAGATACCGATATATGTATGAATTTGAGTGCTGTTTATAGGCTCGTGAAAGTATAGCCTTGCATGTTATTTAGTTTCAGTTGCCGTGACAACAATCGGCCCTGAATTGGTGGTACCAGAGTAAAGAAACTCTGGCAAAACTGCTACAACACGGGGTTGAATTAAATTTAAAATCAATTGGAGAGCCCTAAAGTATGCAATAAAATATTTTAGGTCAAAATCCTTTGAAATACAACAGTAAATTGGTTGCACGTTTTTAAAACCACAACGAAACCTGAACCCCTTTAGAATTTTTAGCGTTATCATAGACCAATTAAAACGGGTTAGCCGTTTGAATATTACAGTTATGATTAAATTAAAATTTTGTAAAGCGTTGGAATAAGTCCTGGACATAATCTGTAAGCTCTTTTCTGAGTCCGTTGCTGAACATATAGCGGAATGTTCGACTTTTGTTCAACAGTTAACAGAGGTTTAATTAAATGTAAGCTTGAACAATATCTCTCTTTTACTGTTGATCGTAAATATAATAAATGAAATTTTTGGTATTGTCGTTACAATTATGAGGTTGTGCCGTCGTCTTTAAGTTGCTGTTGATAAATCTGGTCCTTACCTTGTTCATACCATTCCCCATGTTTCTTCATTTAAAGGTTGGGCTCGGTTGCTCAATTGTCAAACGAATCGGCCTGAAAGCAGTGCTGCAACGAGAAGGAGGAGAGGAAGAGAATCCTTTTATTTGACAAGTTTAGGTTGGAAATTCATACGAAGGCCAGAGGGAAATGGAAATGTGAGGGGACGGACGCCCAATTGCATTTGTTGTGAGCCCTGGTGAAAGTGCAAGTGCAAGAGGCAAGTTGTTGCCACGGCCATGGCCGCCACTTCGCTGCAGCCGAGACATAATGGCTGTCTTTGTCGCCACCTCCGTCGCGGAAGTAAGCCGGCCTTGACGTTGACTCTGTCGTGGCTCAGCTGCATCTCATTAGTGGGACAGACAGACAAATAGCCGGGGAATGTCCTGGTATTGGGATTTGTATTAGCTTTAGGCCGAAATGCCAGAGGCCACCACCTGGCGTGCTTGTTTGGCCCCCAAAAGTGGGCAAGGCCACCGGAGTCGACTAGAGTCGAGCTGGGGCCTTGCAACAGTTGGTTAAGCTCGCTCTCCATTATGGTTCAGGACAAAGGCAAGACCTCGTCACAAAGCCAAGACGTGGGCATCGAGCCCGGCCCCTTTCCATGGGCTCACTTGGAATCCGCCACATTTGCATAAGTGTCTCGAGTTGAGGCACTGAGGAGAGTGTTGCCTTGTTGTAATTTCATTCCCGACACGTTGTCGTCGGGCCACGGCCATTAAATTGACTGGCACACTTGAGCAGGAGCAGATAAGGCACGTGTGCCGCGCGAGCAGGAGAGCTGTCATTTACCAGTCAGCTTGTCTTGGCCAAGTAATGGACGACCACACCCAGCTTCCGGGCCGGCAAAATTACGAAATGGGAGCAGTCAATCCATCGCTTATCCTCTCCACGTTCTATCGGAGGTATCGGAGGCAATTGATCAGCCCAAATGACTGCCTGGCAGGCTTTGGACAGCGGCGACACGGACTTCAAGTGCATCCAATCAGCATCACGGTGCCTATAAATAGTCTGCGCCAACTGCCAGCCGCCATTCGATTGAATAGAGCACCAGTGACACCAAGCTCGCCTCTGCATGCCACCGCGTTCCCACCCACGCTTTCGCCCGGCTGCAGCACGGCGCACCCTGTGCATATGGGGATTAGGAGGAGCTTTGCTGGAAAATCGTAAGCTAGAACCGTCTCGCTTGTGCGCGAAGGACAACCCTGTGTCAGGGGGAGCGTGTTGGTTCAGCCAGTGGTCAAATATTTGGGGGCCATGATTGAAAAACATTTTTCCATTCAATTCATGACCGACTCCTAATGAAATCGCATTGTGGCCGACCCCCCCTCTGCGCTCCTGCAGTTCCGGGCCACTTGCCAAGGCGATTTTTTCTAAGCTCGGGCAGAAAAAAAAGAGTGGAGCAGGCAGTTAGCGAGCAAAATGTATGGAAAACTTTAATCAAATTAAATCATTTCCCGCTCTTTTCTCTCTCGCTTTCACCTACTCTTGCCCTGCGGGACCTGCCTTCGTTGCCAAGTTTTTCACTTTGCGCTTTCCCCAAATGGCGAGTTTTTCCAAATACTTTTTCACTATCATTTCCCATCAATCGGCTTATAATTCGGGCTTTTTCCCTCTCAATGTCATTCGAAACAGGGCAAGTACGTATAGAGTATGCATATAAATTAGCCGTTGTCGGCCTCTTCGTCCTTGCCCCTAGCCCATTTCGTGTTCCGCCCCCTACGGCTGGCAGTCAATTATATCGTTTAGACATTCTACATGAGCAATAAAATACATGCAAGCGGCACCAGAAGCCGCGCCTTTCACGGCAGGACAGTCCCAGGCTGGTGACGCTTTATGACTCCATCACTTGGCGCGGCGAGTCAATGGTGGAACGGAGCGAAGCGACATGTGGGAAGGAGGTAGAAGGAGGCACAACGGGACTCAGCGAGTGCGAAGTGGAGTCGTTTGCTGTGGAGTTTTTTCCTACGGCACAAACAGGACAAGCTCACTGAAGCCCAAACGAATATATGTACATCATATACAGTAGATTTCGATTTGGTCTTGCCCATCAAAATCAACTATTATCGGAATCCTATAAATTTATAAAGCTGGTTTTTACGCTAGCTGTCAAAGTCCCTGCTAGCTATCCGACATAAAAAACAAGAAAGGAAGCTAACTTCGGCACGCCGAAGTTTGTATACCCTTGCAGATTCCAATTGTATTAATTATTATCTATCTCAATATAATGCAATATGAATTACTTTCATATTCATAAAATTTTTACAGTTTTACATTTTTATAAATTTTTTACATTTTTACATGTAAGGTAAAATGTAATTTTTCTCCACATTTACCGATTGTTTGTATGGCAGCTATATGATATAGTCTTCCGATTCTTATGAAACAATATGAAATACTTGTATCTCAAAGTAGAAGAAGTTATGTTGAAAATTGACTAAGCTATAATTTTTTTTCTAAAAATTTCACGACCGTTCCTATGGCAGCTATATGATATAGTAGTCAAATTTTTTTTTATAAAATTAAATCCAAAAATCTAGAATAATATATATAGCTTATAACAGAGAGTTGATCAATATGTCAAAAAACAACGGAGTTATAATTTTTTGTTCTAAAAATTTACGAATCGTTTGTATGGCAGCTATATGATATAGTTGACCGATCCGGCATATATACGAATGAGAGTATATAGAAGACTATCTACAAAGTTTCATTCAGATAGCTTCAAAACTGGGTTACTAGTTTGCGTAGAAACGGACAGACGGACATGGCTAGATCGACTCGGCTATTGATGCTGATCAAGAATATATACTTTATAGGGTCGGAGATGCCTCCTTTACTGCGTTGCAAGCTTCTGACTGAAATTATAATGCCGTGCAAGGGTAAAATAACTACGAGAGGATGTTATTGTAAAGCAAATCGATTTTCTACCTTCCCTAAACGCTGTTAAGCGAAAAATTTGTTCTGTAAAGCGCAGCACACACGATAACAATGTTAACTTTCCTAACCAGGACTTTATTTTAATCTTACATTTTTACAGACATAGGAGAATGTGTTTTCGGTATGTGTTTTATTTTAAGATTACCCTGTTAAAGTCCAGATTAACTTTCTGGTCAAAAAGATTAAGGTCAGAAAGAGATTTACCGACAAGAAAATCCGTTGCCCACACTGTAGTTTATCTGATCAGGAATGCCACAGTCCTGGAGTCCTGTAAATGTAACCTCTTGCGTACAGTTTTTTTTTAATGATTTATATACAACAAAACATTTACAATTAGTTTAAAAACTGGCCGTAAAAGATGCTGTCATCATACATATCTACCAATTATTTAATATAATATTAATTTAATAATTTTCTCTGTTTGGAAGAAGAGACTAGTTCATAAAACTCAGGCCTCTCAAAAATAACTAGTATACTAACTGGGAGCAATAAAAGGTTTGAAAACGATTAAGCGATCAAATAGCAAAAATAAAATCACAAATATAATTCCAAGCCTAATATGTGTGATGTTATTAATCTGAGATATTACTAACCTTATGAAAACTTTTTCTAGATGGCTTTACGAATTTCAAGCTATTTTGCAATTCTATGTAAGATATAAATCATTAACTTTTTATATCATGAAGAGATAATTTAAATGTTGTGATACCAACTAAGTTATAATATCCTCTGTTTTTCTCGATTTATTTTAGGTTTCCTTTAAAGTTGTTTATAGCCGATAGCTTCTGTAGGCACAGGCAAGAGATAATTTGTATTTAAATTCTACCAGGCAGGCAGTTTTAAATAAATTCCGAAAACAGAAGCAGAGCTTTAGGGGTGTGCGTAGTCATGATTGCCACTTTTGAGAGGATAGGGAAGTCAAGTCAAGAAAATAGCGCCGCTTTGTCTGCCGAAATGTCAAAGGACAGGCGGCGAACATTGTGAAGAGGGGTCAGGAGCCAGAAGCCGACCAAGCAAAACTTTCTCTCCGGAGGACACGTGCTGCCATAAAATGCTTTATTAACATGTATAGAAACTCAAGCCAGGACTCAGAAAAGATGTTTGGTTGGTTGGTTGATTTCATAAGCTTCCAGGATTTCATTGCTCGAGGCAAACATTGGACCGGCTCCTAAACAAACTCACAACAAATTCCAGCAACTATTCTGAGCTGCCCACAGGCTATCCTGCCATCCATTTCCCTAGAACACCCATACTTCCCCTTTCCGCACCCTTTTTCGCCTTCGGTCATGACAAAGACAAAGTGTTGCAATCGCCGAGGCAATAAAACTGAAATTGGATCGCCTGGCATCACCTACCCCATGATGGGACACATAATCTGAGCCAAGCTGGGCACATCAGCCTCGATTTCCCAATGCATCCTGTTTCCGAGTACGACTTTCCCCGGAACCTGTTCTGCCAGGTCGCAGCTAATTAGTTGCATTCATGACCGAGCCGTGCGCCACAGAACGCCGAAATGTGACAATCTGAGCGTAATGAACCACACTCGACCGGGAAGGTTTCCGTGGCTGACAAAACTCAATTTAAATAAATAATTAGGCAGGTGGAGGAGGATGAGGTGCATGACTCAGAATATTAATTTCGTTTTACATATGCAATGAGTGTGGCGGAAAAAGGTCGGCCATGTTTTTAGTGTGCAACAAGGGAAATTAAAACGAATGGGACATTCCAATTGATGGCTGTCACTGAACTAAGATGAAAGTGAGACACAGTGCGTATAATTATTTCATAATAATAACAAGCCCTGAGCCACTTTGCGTACCATACAACCCAAGTGTCATCGGCTGATCCTGGTCCTAATTTAGTAGATTGTATTACTAAGCAAACCTATTTAATAATATTAGGGTAATTTTTCCTCGTAACAATTTGTCTTTTTTATATCGTTCGGGATCATAAAAGTTATAACACTAAATAATATTTCTACCCAGCTTGTATTGGGAAATATGTAATATAACAGCAACAACCACCTTCGTCGCAGTCATGACTGGGACAAAACAGGCAAGCCAATGATCATAATGTGCATCGCAAAACACAAGTGATTTGTTTTTGTTGCGATTGTGTTCAAGGATCGCCGCCTCTCCAAATTTCTGTGCCATTGTTTTTTATTTAAACGGTTTTATTTATAGTTCCACAAATCGCCAAACGCCAACTAAGATCATCTGGGATGACTTGCTGAAGCCTAGACAAAGAGAAGCAATGGAAATATCATTGGCAACTGAAAAGCGAAAGAATGGGCATTAAGAATGAAGCCCAAACTCAGAAAAAATTATGCTGGAATGAGTTTGCAAGTGACATGCTCAATCTTTTTGTATTCTCGCACTTAGAACCCAAAGTTTCTGAAAAGTGGGCAATGTTTTGGGATTCTGTTGCTCGACCCCCTTGACTAAACATGGAAACGTTGCTTAAATGGGTTAGTTTTAAGATTCCTAGTCTAGTCGAAGATTGTCACGCGTTCCGCCCGAGCGCATCTATGAGCAGGCACGGAGGTAGTTTTGGCTGCCAGAGTTCGCCGCAGTCACGTTTCAAGCCATTTTCACACCAATTCGGCTTTGAAGGGCCGCTGACAGACCACGACTTGGCCCGCGTCGCACATTACCCATACGCCCTAAGCTCATATGACCAATGGCGCCCGGTTTGCACGGAAAACAGTTAGGGGCTCTAGAAACGGAAGGGAGATTTTCGGAGCTCTACCCGCTAATTCCCGGGTTGCGTGCTAAAGCCCACAAAAAATATATTCGAAAGAGCCGCAAATTGCGCTATATACGAGTGTAATTTTTAAGACATTTGCGTTTACGGGGAATCCGGCGTGGGTCAGTCACCTAGTGCAGAGGCATTGTGGAACCGTTAAGGGAATCGCTCAACTTACATTAACTTCGGCACTGCGGTTGGTTGTCTCCTTCGCCCGCCTCCTGGTCAGTGGTCAATAGAGTCGCGACACGGAGCACTGACGACTTCCACTTCCACTTTCACTTCGATGGTGCCAGAGAGAGAGAAAGAGAGTAAGGACAGTGCAGGTGGGTGGCAACTCCTGTTATATCACGGCACCAGAGCCCCCTTAGCGGCGGCCGCAAACGCGAAATTTGGATTCGTTCCCCCTTGCCGCGACTTCGTTCCGGGGCCCGTTTTCTTTCAGTGTGAATAAAAAACCGAACTGTGTGACAGTTAAACTGTCGCTGACTACGGCCTGGCCATTTTTGCGCGCCGTATCGCAAGGCAGAGCTCGGTGGAGGGAACGGGAACTGGGCGGCAAAGGTACGGAATCAGTAGCGATGGCGGAACAGAGAACTGGGAACAGGGAAAGCCTAGCAGCAAGGAACGCAGCAGTGAAAAGTGTGAAGGAAAGTAAAAACGAGCTGCAGCCGCCGCGAGAGTTGAGTGTCCTGGAGACGGGCGCCAAACAAATCGGCTCGAGCGTTGGTCACAGACTGAGCGCGGCTCCCGCTGAGCACGGCCACGAAAGCGTTCACCAGGACTCGAAGTAGGACTTGAGCGGCAGCGATGGCCGCGGGTATGAATGGGAATGCGCCGAGTCTGCGCCCTGCCTGGGCGCCAAAATTAAAACTCACTCAAAGCACAGCGGGCACGAGAGCCGCGAGAGTAATTCGCTTACAAAGGAGCTGCGAGAGAGTGCGTAAAAACCTTTGATTCAGTTATATAATGGAGGGGGCGAGTGGCAGGGTTTTTGTGTGTGGTGTGGCACCTGGCGGTGGGCAATTAACGCTCGAACAATAATCAACGTATTGGCCCAAAATCCATAACCACCGCTTACCGAGACGTTCATGGAACGGTTAATCGGTCCGATGTTGGGCACTACCACTTATATATTTACTATTCACGGAGATTAGCGCTCAGTGCGGACAGTAGCTGTCATATTGTTAATATCCTGCGACTTTTAACTTGTAGCCTTTATTTTTATTTTTTTTTTTATTTACATTTAATTTATATCTGTATTTAATGAGGCTGATCTGTGGCCACGTTGTTAAATGTTATAAATTACATTTTCAACCATGCGTTTCATTATACTATTGTCAATCTAAAATAAGCCTCCTTATTTTAGTACATGCAGAAATAACAAGAAACTAACTTTGGCACGCCTTAGTTTGTATACCCTTGTAGATTGCTTTAGCCAGCATCTTGTTAGTGAACAGACCCCGACGAGCACCGAGAGTTCGCGCATAGAAACGAAAGAAAATATTACCAAGTGTTTAGCTAGCCAAATCCCTTTTTATACCCTGATATATTATAATTTTAGTCAGAAGTTTACAACGCAGTGAAGGAGTCATTTCCGACTCCTGATCAGCATTAAAAGCCGAGTTGATCCGTCAGTTTTAATTTAGAACATTTTAAGCTAGCTGACTAAAACTTTGCGTATAATCTTCTTATTATTGTCATTAGTATATAATTTAGAACAGAGATAGAATTAGTTTATAGTTTTCAATGTCAAAGTGTAAAAAATGGAGGAAAATGCCATATAATAGCAAAAAGAATGCTTTGGATCGCTAAAAGAGAGGTTTAACAGATTAAACGAGTTGAAGAATATAATCAAAGATACCAGAGCTATGTCCATGATCTGCAAGGTGGTATTTGCTTACCACAATGGCTTTTCTGTAATTCAGTCGATACATCAGCAGCCTAGAAGTCGCTGAACAAATGAAAGAATTGTTGTAATAAGCCTGATTAGGCTAATTAAAGAAACGCTTAAGTTTTTGTTTGTTTTCTTGCTTTTTATTCCCCTCAGCCGGAAGTGCACTTTTTAGGGATCGCATCTAGTTTTTATGTTTGTTATCGATTCTTATTATTATTATACAATGTTCACACATATTGTTTTTTAATGTTCTCACTATTATTACATGCTCTTTTTTTTTAATTTGTATTATCTATATCTACAAGGAGGTTTAATAGTTCTACCTGATCGGGTTACAGTTACTGGTTCTGGCTCTTCCTCCGAACTGAAACTTCCAGGGGTTTCATAGTCCGTAGACATAATACAAAGATCAAAATTAGCTATTTCTTCAGTTCCTGGTTCTTCAAAAATATTTACAGTCTCTTCATTATCATTTTCAGTTTCATTCTCACTTAAATTAAGGGCTTCGTTCTCTTCACTTCCCCTTGAATTAACAGCTTCATTTTGTTCACTTCCCCTTTAATTAACCGTTTCATTTTGTTCACTTCCCCTTAAATTAACAGTTTCATTTTGATTATTACTAGAATTTTTGGAGGGTACCTAGGACTTGAAAATTGAAGTAACATCCGTTTGCAAAAGTTCTAAACGAGAATGAATTAAAAGGATTGTTATCGCATTTGAGCTTCGACGGGTAACCATAACTGTCAAATGCTTTTTTT
>VNJS01003022.1:0-43723 GCA_008042575.1 Drosophila watanabei | reverse complement strand
ACCTGTCCACGGGGCTCCAACTTCCTTGACGGGCTGCTGATTGTGGAGAATGATTGATTTACTGCTACTGTTGCGAAGGAGAATGGGGGGAATCCGCAATAAAGTTTTCAGCCAAATCAAAGTGCATGTCTAATGGGTCTTGTCCTGATGTCGGGATCCGCTTGTTCTCTTGCTGCATAATTTGGGGCGGAAATGCACGGAAGCATGTCTGAGGGGCAGGAAACTGTGTTGACTCGGCTCAAGGATGAGCATGTGTGCATATCGATGCAGGGGCTTGCCACAAGCACACGAAGGGTTTATGCGGGATTTGAATTTGGAGAATATTTTTAATTTTATAACTATATAAAACGATTTATTATGTGAATTTTGTGGGAATTTTTATTAGTAAATAATTTAGAAATTCTTTTATGAAATCATAGAAGTTATATGTTGTTCTAAGATGTATTTGTCTGGACTTCGTTCTCTATTATTTTTAAAAAAGTAACTGTTTTGTCATTTATGTGTAATTTTAGACAAAATTATTGTCATATTAACATAAAAATTAATTAATTAAATGTTGTAATACATTTTTTTAATCAGATTTGTTGTATTTTATGCTTTAATAATTCTCTGAAATAGTAGTTCTCATCTTTATTTTAAAAATAAAAATTATTTTTATCTCCTGAGCCAACTCGGCGTATACTTAATCAATTTTCAAGTGCTCCTAACTGATTTTGCAACCAATTTCTGGCTTATATAATTCATAATTATTTGGTCTTATTATCTATTATTTTATTATTACTTTATTTATTATTTTATTTCTTGATTTTGATATTCGCCACGTGTAAACTCAGCAGCCGCAGACATTAGTTACCTATTCCTCTGCGCCATCACAAGTTCAAACACCGCAAAGTTGTGCAGGCCGCCGCCACCCCCCTTAGCTCGCCTCCACATCTCCCTTCGCTAACTGCACTTTGCATGGGCTCCTCCCTCGCACGGTTTAAGCTTCCCCTCCCCCCCACGCCTCCTCGCAGCCACAGCTTGGCGCTCCTCTTTCGTTGTTCGCGTTGTCATAATCGCATTTGAATTAGCTTCGCACACAAGACGCAGCTGAGGCGAGAGATGGCGCCCAGACAGGGTCACCAAAGGCTAAGAATTCAGATATATTCCATTCTAAGATAGAAACAATAAATTATGAACAAAACAAAAAAGAGTAAAAGTACTGGTTGTTTTTGATTTTTAATCAAAAAATTATACAAAAAAAATGCTCGATTATTTTAATACTAAATTAAGCATGTCAAAAAATTTACAACACTTTCATTCATTAGTTTAACAAGGCTGCATACTAAATATAAAATGTTTATTTATTGTTTATGTTTATTTTATATTTAGTATGCAGAAATATAAAATAATTTTATTTTATTATTATTAATATAAAATGTTTATATATATGTATATTTATACATTTAGTATGCAGATTTGTTAATCTATTGAATAAAAATTTGGTTGTTAATCTAATAAAAACTAGCACATGAATGAATTTCTAAACTTTTATTTGTAAAAAAAAATGTATATATAAATCTATCGATAAAAAGTGATTTAAAGTATGGGAATATTCAAGGTTTTGTTAAGGATATAAGATGCCCAAAAAGGCAGTGATTACCGAGAGTCATATATATTCCAATTCGCCATTAAAATCATAATTAATTAAAAATAGTAACTTTGAAATAATTAGACAACATTTAAAATAAAATCTTTTAAAGTTAAATAAGGGGTTACATCATTTAAATTGTCAAAAATGTAAAAAAAAATGCAATTAAAAAATTATTTACTTGTCAAAATGCAGATAAAAATGCAAATCAAAAAATGCAAATAAAAATGAACACATAAAAGCTTTCCAAATTTAAATAATGGCCTTATCGACTTGGTTTTGATTTTATTTAACTTAGATTTCTATACAATAAATCTAAGCTGCACCCTGTATAGGAGACCAAAGACCCATTTGCCTCCTCCGACGGCACGGCGTCTGCAAGCCTAATGTGCCACTTAAGACGCATTTATTGTCTTTCGTTGCTGTTGTTGTTGCTCTTAGTGGGGATGTGGATGTTGCAGCCGGGGCGTGTTGTTGGCGGTTCTGCATTTTCCATTTAATTGACGCCATTGTTGACAAAATGGCGGTCGTGTGCTGGCTTGCGCTGCCTCCTCCAAGCCAAAGTTGCAGCCAGCCACAAGCCATTAATGTTAACGGATTTTTACCCGGAAAGCTGCGGGGCAGCCGGGAATGCACTCGCACACGGTCATGTTTCTGGCTTACCAGAAGCGGAATTCCCAGGTGGAGAAGGAGGGGGAGAAAGGCGTGGCAGCAGCAGCAGAAGCAGGAGCATCAGGAGCATCACAAGCAGCAGCACAAATCACTTGCAATTAGTGTTAAAAATTCAACGTAAAGCCAAGATGGTTGAGACTGATTGTGATGGGTGTAAAGTTGACGAGTGATTGCTGTTGATCTAACTGAGAACAGCAATAATCAAGGGTAATTGACGGGTTATCTAGGTTTATTTTGGATGTCAGAGAGAATCTTCGAAGTAATAGAATATGTTGCTATAATAATTTAAAAAAATATTAAAAGCTTTGCCCGCAAAGCTTTGCCAAGTATTAGTAATCCACTTCAACGGTATAGGGATCCAGAACGCTCTCACCCCTTGGACAAGCCGGAAACTGATCAACACAATTAATGCCTGCTTGTCCAGCTCTTAAGGCATCCGTGTAAGCCAAATCCAAACGCGTTTTACCAGGTCTGCAAAAATAATTTTTAGGTTTTTAAATGCATTAAAATAATATATAGGAATAACTTACGTCAGCAGAACATTGAGTAGTTCCGACATGATTCCCACATGGTGATGAACCTGGGCATTCTCACATATTCCGCGTAGCAAACACTGACGACCACGACCCGGCGCTCCACTCACTTGGTCCATGTAATTCTCCAGGGCGGCGTAGACAAAGACTCGGGTGTCGTCCTCGTGCGATTCATCCAAGCTTCTGATCTTCTCCTGAAGCGATCGCTCATAGATGGTCTCCCATTTATCCCACGGATAAAGCGGAGCCGATGGCAACGTAAATGCTCCAAAATGGAGCGTATAGTAGTAGACCATGCTGCGCCAGGTGACGGGATCCTCCAGTTGTGTGGCCATCACGGGGCCCACCACCAAGCGGATGGTGCCGCCATTCCTGTAGATCAATTGATGGCGCTTCTGGCGGGCATGCAGGAACTCCGTTATATTCTGACCCACCGAAGGGAGCACCGCGTCGTAGGCACCACTGGTGAAGGGCAAAAACCATCCCAGAAAATATAACCAAGTCAACAGTTGCATTTCGCGAGCGTCTAGCAGTGGCACAACACCTTTTAGGAATGAAGAGCACCTGAAATGGGCACCAATCTGCGGTGCGTTGCGATTGAAATAAATATTTATCTTTGCAATTAGCAACTTAACCCAATTGAGGTTATAAAGATGTCCAGAATGTGTATGTGGCTGCTCCAGCTCTCATTCTGCTTCATTCTGCATAAGTAATTTTGTAAATAAATACAGTCAGTATTCTGAGAAAGGGAGATAAAGTTGTCCAACTTATGAAAATAACGAAAAAATAAATGGAAATAAAACGAAAATTATACTTACAATAAGAACTAAAAATTTACCGTTTTTGTTCGTTCGAAAATAAATAATATTCTTATTTATTATATTATTTAATACAAACAATTTGTTCAAAATTATTACTCTTTCCTTATTTAATTTAGAATTTAAGTTTCCCGCTTACCTACGGCACTGCTTCCAGGGCTACCTTTTTACGTCTGAGCTAGTTGTTACGTCTTTACATTTACGTAGTTTGATTACGTTTAGCTTGAATGTGACCAGTTCCTATAAAGAATAAAAACCCCGACTTTTTCTAAAGAATTCCAGCATTATGAACTGAGAATCTTGTGATCATATTTTTGTTTTTGTAAATTAATAACAATATTAATAATATAGTAGTTCCTTCTTCATTTCCCGTTTTGTTATAACTATACGATGAATGCCGTGATAGCGCTGTGCCACTTCTGCGAGGCGCACGGCCCCTGCGCCATCTTCTGCACGCAAACACTGAGGGACACCAAGCTGGAGGACCTGCAGCTGGACCAGCAGCAGAACCAAAAGTCCTGTTCTGCCTGCAACTACTCCATGGGACGGAATAACAATGCCATCTACAGCAAGGACACGGAGAGTGGGGCCACGTTTGTGAGCACCAAGGTGGCGGTGCTGCCGGAGGTGGCCAGTTTGGTGAAGCAGGCGGCAGTGCTGAGTCTGAGCAACGGGACGGATTCCAGCAAGGATGGCGAGTTTGTGTTCTTCGGTGACTCGGCCCGCGGCCACATCCTGAGTCACACGTTCCGGGTGAGCGACCTGCAGGCGCGCGGCTACTCGCAGCTCTTCTCGATCATTGTCCTGATGAAGGACAAGTACTTCCTGCTGAACATCAAACCCTTTTTGGCGGAACACCTCAAGAAGGTCTCCGCGGAGCTGCAGGCGGCGGCCAGGAAAACAAAGGAGGCGGAGGAACTCACATGCTCGGCCAGGCAGAGACGCCTCTCGGGTGCCCAGATCCTGCTGTCCAGGTCCCTGCTGGAGCTGACCGGCGAGGAGCACATCTTCGCCCAGCTGCACTCGCACTTCTCGTGGCTCCTGCTGGCCGGATCCCGATTCCTGACCGAGCACGTGACCTTCGGGAACCTGCCTTGGCTGCCGCCACAGAGCAGCGGCCGTCCGCCTGCCCAGCGTCTCACCTACAACAGCTCCACCCTGCCCATGATCGAGAGCATCGACGATCCGGATCTTGAGGAGTTCTTCTCGCTGCGGCATCTGAAGAGCGTGGTGCGCAAGGAGGAGTTCGCCACGGTGTGCTATTGCGCCCTGACCGGAGTCAAGATCGTGGTGCGCGGCGATCCGAGGAAAACCTTCCGCTTTATGGTGTGCTTGAAGAAACTGCTGCCCGAGCCCATGCACAATCTGATGCGTATTGACGCCCAGCACCAGCACTCCATCAGCTCCGAGTACAAAATCATATCGGTGTCCAACGATATAGCCGTTCCCATGGCCAGTGCTTCCGTATATCGAATTGATTTCCTGGACAAGCACATCAACGGGCACGAGGTGTCCGTCAAGTGGCCGGGAGAGTTGCCCAGAAAGTGTAAGTATTCCCTTTCTATCTCTGAATGCGCAGATTCAATTAATGTTCACCTATCAGTGCCCGATCTCATGGTGAAGCTGCTGAAGGCCGTGGAGGAGAAGAACTTTACGGAACTGGTGCTCAACAAACAGACCAAGGTGCTCATCGAGGAGTGGAAAAAGTATGCAGTCTGCTAAATATTCCAAGTGCTTCACATCTAATCCTTATTTAATCTCACCGACAGCAAAGTGACCTGCCTCAACCACGCCAAGTCCAGCAGCGTCCAGGGGAAACTGAAGAAGGTGCTGGGCGTGCAGCCCCACGATCAGCCGCTGATCAACTACTGGAGCACGCATCTGCACTAACCGCGGAGACACTCACACTTGTACATATAGCTTTAAGAACATTCATTTCACCTTTTGGAATAAAACCTCTTTATTGCCGCGGCGAGTAGGACGCGACGGCGAGACAAATCAATATCTTAACCAAAAGGGTGCCAAATCCAGTCCAGCCATCAAGGTGTTTACTTCTTGTAGCCGCAGCTGGAGCGACGACCACGAGCGCGCTCGAACTTGCGTCCCTTGGAGCGGACATAGGGGCGGGTGTGCGAGTGGGGCACACCGGGCGCCTTGCCGAAGTGCTTGCAGGCGGTGCGGGCGGTACGCTTGCCCTGCAGCAGCAGGGTGTTCTTGCCGGTGGGCGAGCGCAGAGCGAGCTGATCGAAGGTCAGGACCTCGCCGCCAGCCTTCAGGATGCGCTCCCGAGCCGTCTGGGTGACGTGCAGGGCGCACACGGTGAGCTTGGGGACGACCAGGAGACGGGCATCGTCGGTGACGGTACCAACAACCACAATCGTGGACTCCGGCTGGTTGGCAGCCTTGAAGAAGCGAGCAATGCGCTGCAGCGATAGCGGCGGGCGGTTGATCTTGCTCATGAACAAACGCTTCAGGATGATGCGGTTGAACTTCTTGTTCGTGCGACGCTGCAGGAAGCGGTACAGCTGCAAATATAACAAGAAACACACATTATTGCCACGTTCTATTAGGTTTCTCCACTACTTTAGACTTACCTTGACGAGCAGACGCAGGTAAACATCCTGGGATTTGGGCTCGGTTCTGCGAACCTTGCGATCGTACTTGTGGTTGATATCAATACCCTGCAAAGTAAATACGATTAGCACTTTGCGTATTGTAACTGCGGCAACGCATTTTCCGATTCATTCCGAATAACTCGCAGACAGTTGCGAGATGTTTACAAATTATTTTTCAGTTTTCGGTTATATTGCGTTCCTTACCATTTCGGCGACCGGAAAAAGAAAGAGAGGATGAGGTGTGACCGCACGACCAAAATGCTTAAAAACAGAAACGCACAAAAAAAAGGCGGAAAATACTGCAAGCTTTTCGGGGAATTGGTATTTTTACACAGCCAACTTTCTTAATTTCCCTATTGGACTAAATTAATTTATTGAAAATATCTTGCAAATTCGTTAATTTTTAAGTTTGTCTTAGTGTTTAATTTATAATAATTTATTTAGAATTATAATTCCGCTAAAATCGAACATAATCAGAAAAGGTTGTTGGGTAAACATTTTATGTGCAGAATGGATTCCTTTCTTTCATTTGTAGTAATATTTCATTTTTTGGCTTTACATTACAAAAATTACTCTTTCGTTAAGAAATATAATTTAATTAATTTATTTAGATGAATTATTTCTTTACCTACATTTTAAGCCACTTAGTTATTTTGTTGCACATCTGATGGGTATTATCAATTAGGTAAGAAGCTTATAAGTAAACTATATATACTCTTGATTAGTATCAACAGTTGATTTGATCTAGCCACGTAGGTTAAACATAATATATAATAATAATTTAAAAGGGAAAAATTAAATAACTGTTTAATGATATAGAAGGCTTTTTGTCAAGTTATGATCGATTATGATCAAAGGCCAAACTGAAAAGACACATTAACCTTGACTTTTTTCTTGTTTGTTATTATTTTAGTTAAATTTTGTTTATCTGTAATTTATAAATGTATTGAAATTTAATGGTTTTGTGCAGAATTTCGCGAATAATAATAAATAAAATATTTGGTATATTTTTTATCCAATAAGACCTTTGTTATTTTACGGTATTACTAATTCTAGTAAGACCGACCAACGTGAGTATTTCGACCACTTTGTAACTCCTTTACTCTGGGCACACTAAAAATACCGATGGCAGCGAATTTACGTAAACCAATTGTGAGTAAAAACTATTAATTATTTTAAATAAAATAAAAGAACCTCGTATGTTTTAGGTAGCGGGAAGCCTGCAGAGGTTTTTCGCCTCCGCCGCCAAGGCTGCCAAAGCCAAGCCGAAGAAGACCAACCCACTGGCTGCTGTTGGCGAATCCATTGCCTCCAGAGGGTATGTTTTTCACACGTTTTTACTAAAAACATTAGTTAATATCCTTAAGTTTGTAGTTTTCTGCGTCCTCACAAGCCGTACACACCACCCGGCGATGCGGCGCAACGAGTGCGATCCGTGGCCGCCTCTCTACAGCTGAAAGGCGACAAGCTGGAGAACCTGTCAGAGAAGTTCAAATTCCTCTCCGCCTGCTTCCAGGAGCTGCAGCACGGGGTGCCCAACTCCCAGGTGCACGAACTGCGCACTTTGTCCGATGTCATCGCCTTTTACGAGACGCCCGTGGACACAACGGTTCCACTGGATGCCCTGAAACGCGTCGAGCTGCCTGAGAATCTGCACATCCAGTACGAGTACTTGCGCTTCAATCCCGAGACTGACACCAAGTTCGGCGGCAAGACGGCCTTCCCCAAGAGCTCCACGCTGGTCACGGGCCTCAAGTACCGCGGCAAGTATGAGGGAAACGAGGCCAAACGATCGTGGCCTTAGAAGCACCAATCAGTTATTGTATTACATTTAATAAATATTTTGTGTATCTAAAAGTTCTCGGATACAGTTTTCACCAAGTCGGAGTTGTAAATGCTCTCCAAAGCCCCCAGGACTCGCTTGTCGCCAAGCAGCTCCATCAGTCGTTTGTCCTCCTTCACCGCCTCAAATGTGGGATACATGAGCTCGCAGTTGATCGCCGTCACCGCCGGCTTGTTCATGATGCTCAGTATCTTCTTCTGCAGCTCAATCTCTGGATCAGGAGCCTTCAGCTTGGCCAGGGCATTGGCCTCGCCCACCTCACGCTTTAGCTGCTCCTCCCGCTCCTTCTGCAGGTAGCTGATGATGACCTCGTACTGCGAGGCGGTCAGGGGATGGCTATCAGCCAGTCTCTCAATGAGCTCCTGCATATCATCCGGATGTCGTCGCTGTCCTTTGTGGCCAGTTGTGGTCACAACAGCATCGCGCTGCTTCTTTAGTCTGAAATCCGTGGCAACCAAAGTGATGGCATCCTCGAGCGGCATATTTCGATGCTCGGCTGGCACCCCGTAAAGGATGTTCACTGTGATGCTGTTCAGTTCCTGGTGCTGTGGCGTGACCAGAACGGCGTACAGGCAGCCCCGCGACGAGATATTGGCCAACACCTTGCCCAGCATCACGTCTTCGTTCGGAAAGAGCACATCCACCCTAAGACCGGAGTTCCTCAGTCGCTCCTCAACGTACTCCGCGTACTTGCTGCAGAAAGAATTGAATGAAAACTTGTGCAAGGCCTAAGCTGACCATCACCTACGTGTTCTCCCGATTGACCACTATGATCTCGCAGTCGTTGATCAACGGCTGGCCGGCTGCTGCCGCTGCGGCGGACATGACAATCCCACCCTGCACCGCGATCTGTGCGTTTTTCATTTGGTTCTTCTTGGCGCCCGCATTGGCCTGCTTCGATTTAATGCTGGCGTTGCGCACAGTGAGCACATTCGACTTGAAGGTTGACTTGTTGAGAGCGGCAGCGGCTTTATTGGCCGTTTCCTCCGACTCAAACTGCACGAATCCGTAGTTTTTCTGTACCATCGATCCAATGACCTTTCCATAAGGCTGACAGATGCTCACCAGCTCCTCACGCGTGCATGTGGGCAGGTTTCCCAGAAAGATGCGGTTCTGCGCCAAGGCCGGGTCCTTCGTTATGTTGTAGCCTTGGCTAGGATCGCTCATAATTCTGTTTATTTTCAGGACACCCGAAAAAATAATTTTTTGCAATTTACAATGTGACCAGATCTAAGTTGCTGTGGAATTGCAGATTTTAAACATTGCAAGGGTTGCCAGCATGCATGAAACGTGTAATAATAATCAATTTTTTAACCTGTTTATTTTTGATGTTGTGCATAACTGTACTTAACGAAAAAGGCGATTAGCTTATTTTTTTTCCGTTCCGTAGTTCTAATTGTTGAATTTTAATTTGTATCCTTATATACAAGGGTTAATATTTGTATGAAACATGTAATATGTAATTACAAATATTATATTTGGATTATATTTCTTTACACTAAACCTCAAAACTTGTGGGTTTTTATTTAATATAATAAGATGCGGATTTTGGACTAATTTGTTAATTTGTAATATAAGTCTATACACCCTGCCCTTGCAGATCTGCAACATTTTAGAAATAACTTAAAATTAAGTTCTCGCTATAATAATTTTTGTCTAGTAGTTGCAGTGGTTACGTTTCACTAAGATCAATCGACAAAAATTGATTAGATTAGGATGTACAGGTTAAATGATTTACATTTACGCTTAATAAATTAGTTATAAATAAAAGTATCTCAAATATTACGAAATCATTATCAAAATGAATATAACAAATATATCATACCTGATACCAAATCCGTACAGTTAGCAATATTACAAAATTATCAAATCTTTTACAAAACCTCTATTTAATGCAGCAGTGTCATAAGAGCCACCTGTTTATAGTTGTGGCAACTCTGAAAGCAAATCGATAAATACTGTGTTATCGAATTTGTTGTTCGTCCTTCAACGGACGTTTAAAAAATGTATTTTAATACTTTGTCCGATCTTCCAGCATTTTAAACACAATGCATAGACTGCCGCCACCGACTCCAAGTCCGGTCAGCACATACTGCTCTGATCTGGAGTACAAGGCGTGTGTGGGATCGCAGATCCTGCGCAGGTCGCAGCGGCTGATCGACAAGGAAAACCAGGAATTAGCCAGGAGTTCAACACCAAAATGTCGTTCACCGCAATTGTTTGAGGAGTCCCAGGACGTATACAGTCAGCCACTCTGCCAGCAGGAGAAACCACCGTTAAAAGTGGTCCACTTGAAGAAAACGGATAAAGTTGTGTCCCCAAAATCTGAGGTTAAGAATCATTCAGAATCCTTCGATAAAGCTATCGACTTGGAGCCCTCGAATCGAATTTTGCACCTAAAACCGTCAACCTCGTCGCAAATTCTACACTTGAAGCAGTTTGAGGAAGTCCAGGAAGGTGTACCCCAGAAAAAATTTGGAGACTCAAAGCCTTCGTCGAAAATTCTGCAGGAAAATGTCAAGAAAACGCCGAAGAAACTCCAGAAAGCTGTTCCCCAGACAAACCTAAAAAGGAAGGGAACCTATCAGCAAAGTTCACAGCCTGCAGCAAAGATACGTGCAAGGACGCCGTTGAATCGCCACGAGGCAGTCAAGACACCGCTGCCCAAACAGCATTTAAGCTTAACCCCAACCTCCTCCCAATCGAGGCTTCCTCTTAAATATCCAGAACACTTTGACAAGCAAGTAAGGGATACTAGTTTTGTGCGGGTTCCGTTCCAGGAACTGTGCCCCACTCCAGAGCCCACGCCCAACGCAGCCACTGGTGAAAGTGTTTCGAGCAAATCGTCGCCATCTGTGGATTCCGAGAGCTCCTTGACAATCTCCTTGAGCGATTCCATTTGCGAGATCTTCGGTTCGAAGGATGTCGCCGACATACTGGACATAAAGAGTCCGCCAAAGTACCTACTGCTGGACGACCATCTGCCGGCGGTGGCCACAATGTTGAATGTGGACGTGGATCGCCTGCGTAATGTTTTGGAAATTACGCAGCGTTTGAGCCACGAGCAGATCCTGGAGTTTTCCCATAAAGAGGGAGCTATCTGACGATCGAGTTTCAAATTTGTAAATCCTAATAATAGTTCTTAACCATTCTTAGTTTTAATAAGGTCAAACCATGTCCAAGCTGATCCAAGCTGAACCTAGCTTATCATCTAAAATGTATTCTTCATCTTTGTATATTTTTAGTTATATTTAATTTTTTTCTTCCTTTCTTGTTGTTACTTTGCCTTAGACTTTCAGAGTGCACAATTTCGTTTAAACCTTTTACTTTGTTGTATATTTTAAGTTACTAATGCTAAACGTTATCTAGATTTTATTATACTTCATAATTGGTTTGCTTTCCTCTTTCTGCGACAATACAGCAGCAATCAATCAATCAATCGATCTGGTTTCTGTTATCTGTTCTCCGTTTATGTTTCTTTGTTTAATGTGTGTTTACTCTGCGTTCAACGTATATACAACCGCCTGGATTTGGAGTCGCAGCTCCCTCCTAGTAGTCGCTGTCGTAGCTGCCGTCCTGCTGCGCCTGCGTGGAGTCGTCGGACCTTTCCGAGATGGGCTCTAGGTCAACATCGAGGGCTGTGTTGTTGGCCGGACAACAGCTGGGATGGGCCATGGAGTCGAAGGCATCTTTGATTTGATTGTTGGCACCCTTGGGATCCAGCTCGGTGGCCCAGCTGAAGTGCATCAGCGCCAGATCCATGTTGCCGAGCGTCTTGTGTATCTTGCCGATCAGATAGAAGACCACAGACTCCTTGGGCACCACCTCCTTGAGCTCCTCCAGCTCGCGCAGGGCCTCCTGGTACTTGCCCAGCGAGAAGTAGATGGAGCCGCGATGGAATCTGGTCAGGGGATTCTTTGGATCCAGCGTCGCGGCCGTATTAAGCGTCTGCAGCGACAGATCCTTCTTCTTCATGTAGAACTGCATGGCGCCGATGTGCACCAGGATCACCGAGTTCTGCGGATTGATTTTCAGGGCCCTAACGTAGTGCTTCTCGGCCTGCTCGTACTTCTCCTGCTTCGAGTAGATGGTGCCGATGCCAAACCAGGCGTTGTAGTGGCGCGGATCCCTGACCACGGCGGCTCGGAAGTAATCCATCGCCTTGTCGAACTCCTCGGTGAGCACGAGCTCGTGGCCCAACAGCGTGTAGCTGTAGACAAAGTCCGGGTCCACTTGCACGGCTCTCTTGAAGAACTTGATGGCTGTCTCGTGCTCCTTTTGCAACGAGAAGCAATTGCCGGACACACACCAGGTCACCGGGCTGGTCTTGTCTTGGTTTATCAGATCCTGTGCCAGGGACGAGAGTTCCACTTCGCGCTGCAGATGCCACAGGGACGAAGAGTAGATCTCCATGTACTCCAAACGACGCGGCTCCGCCTGGTGGATCTTGTCAAAGATCTCCACCGCCGCCTCATAGTCGCGCATCTCGTACCGGGCTATGCCAATGAGCGACTGCACCCAGCTGGAGTTCAGGTGGTGCTTTGGTATCGTCGTCTCCAGGTGCTTTATGGCCGCCTTGCACTGGAAGTTGGACAGCAGCTGGTAGGCTTCGGCCAAGTTCTGAAGCAAAACCATCAGCCCGTCCGCCGATTGCTTTTTCAGTCCCAGAAGCTGGTGAGCCATCGTCTGGGCGTTGTTTAGGCTGTTGTTCAGCAGTACCTTGGCCTCCTCGGCGGCGCTGCGTCCGCCGCTGTTGTTAAGCGCGCCCGAGGAGGTGATGGTCTCCACCTTCTCCTTGCGCTTCTCGGACAGGTGGTGGGACTTCTCCTCAATCAGTTCGTTATTCAGGCAGATCTTGGTCATCCGTGACTTGGTTTTGCGCGGCGGCGAGCGCGGCTGCACGAACTTATTCGCTATGTTCGGCGACTTATTGTTCTCCTTGACCGAGTAGGCCGAGTTGCTGAACAGCCGGGAGCTGCGGCGCACTGCGGCGTTGGGATTGGGCGGCACATTCATATTCCCATTGTTGCCCACATTGTTGTTGTTGGGTGTGCGCGGGGTTATGTTCCCGGCCTGCGTAAAGACGGCGGGTTTGTTGTTGAGGCTGCCCTCCTTGCGGTTAATCAGGCCGCCGACATGCGTCTTTAGCTTCTTGCCCATCATCTTGGGCTCCTGATTGACCTCGGCCAGCATCTGGGGCATCGGTGAGTAGCTGACGTTCATCACAGGCGTATGGAGGAGGGAGCCATCTCCGCCAGGGGGACAGGGACTAGTCAGTGGCATAACGCCGAAGCTTGGAGTGGGCGGCGTCACAGCCGATAAGTATTTAAACTGTCGCCGGAAGGGAGTGCCCGTGGTCATGTCGTACAGCTGTTGGTGCTGCGCCACCGGGTCCTGAGTATAGCCCATCGGCGTATCCTCCAGCATCGCCAGCATGCTGGAGTTCTGCACATTCACGCTTCCGCCTCGCAGCATGCTGATCGAGCTGTTGAGATTGTTGTTATTATTGTTGTTGTTATTGATGGGCGTCACCAGGTTGCTGTTGCTGTTGTTGTGGTTCTGATTCGGATTCTGATTCTGGTTGAGCAGCTGCACCGGCTGCTGATTCTGATTCTGCTGCTGCTGATCCACTGGCGTGGTTAGGATGTAGTTGGAGATATTGCTTAGGTTCGTTATGAGTGACTGGTGCACCTGCTGCTGGGGATTCTGCTGCTCGGCGCCGAACAGCACCATGGAGTTGGCGTTGGCGCTGCTGCCCTGGCAGGTGTTGAACACGTCCGTGCTCTGGATCTGGAATATGCTCGCCGCGTCCGTGTCCTGGCCCAGCAGGCACAGATCGGCGAAGGCATGCCACATGAAGGGGTTCAGCTTGAGCGCCCGCCGCAGCGCATTGACCGCCAGCTTGTTGCGCTCGGTCAGCACGCAGATCTGGGCCATCAGTTGGTACGCGAAGCACGCCAAGTCTCCAAAGTCCCGCTGGATCTCGTCACAGTTCTTGGCATCCCCGAATCCCGACGAGATCAGCGCGCTCTCCGCTTCAGAGTACTTCTTCAACTCGAAGGCACACTTGGCCTGCAGGAAGCGGCACTGCGGCGAGGCGCGTCCCTGCTCCTTGAGCAGCCAGTAGGCCTGGTGCACCTGCTTGGAGCGGTAGTAGCTGGTGGCCAGCAGAAATACAGTCTCGTCGCTCTCCACTGCAAAACAAAACCAAGGAGACACTCAGTTATGTATTCATCGCCAAGCCCCGAGACCTTGACCCCCTACCTTCCGAGTACAGGCGCTCCGCCAGGAAAACAGCATCCTTGAGGTCGTAGTAGTTCATGCAATGCCATATGGCGGCCTTAAATGGGTGAAACGTAGAGAGAGAGTTCGATAGATTACAAAAGGAAAGGTCTGGGTAGACATCGATTTACCTGTACGGGCTCTTGGATCATCATGTCTGCTGTGACGGCGACTTCCGAAAATCGCTTCGTGCTCTCGGTTCCGGTGGCTGCTGGCGGTAGCTCTAATTCTTTGCTCACAATAATTTAAACATGCGGTGTGTACAAATCGAACAAATTATCATGTCGCCACCAGCATACGGTTCGGTTCGTCTGGCGAATTTTCCCAAACAATGTTACAGTGTTACAAGTACGTTGCAAAAAGAAAAAGTGTGCTGTAGTGTGCTGTGCTGTGTGTGATTGGCGTGTGTAACCCGCTCCGGGCGGCGGCGTCGTTGGCGATGGCGATGGCGGTGTCGGCGGCGGCAGCGCTGCTCTCGCTACCCTGACCACTCCACTCCACTTCCACTTCCACTTTTGAATATTGCAATTGGTTTGAGTCGAGCCTTCGCTCAGCTTCGCCTTCTGTACACACACACACTGTGGTCGGGGGGTCGCTTTTCGACACGGCTTTTCGGGCCCTTGCTTTCGTTAGAGACGCACACGAATTGGATCTGCAGACGGCGACGACTTTACACTACACCTTGGCCACATTTTAACTATCAATAATTAACTGCATTCGCGGTGCATTCCATTTTAAAAGCAAAACTAAAATATGTTCGTGTTAAGAGCAGAGGTGCCAATTTAGCTATTTGCCCGCTATATCTGGTGTTTTTTGGCGGGATCATTTGTAAACTAGCAGCTAGCTGGAAATATAGTTTTTTTTCCAAGCAAAATTTGCTGTTTTTGTAAGGTGTTCACAGTTTTTTTTTTTTATTTTAAACTGCCACAGTTAAATAATTTGTTGTTTTTGTTTATGACACCGGACGACAACACAACCTGTTGTTAACTTATCTTTCATCTGGCATGACTAAGCATATTTAAAACGGGAAAAGCATATGAAATTAAAAATTAACACGTTTTGTGCTCATATGTTGCGGGATAAAAGTATACATTTATTTGATTTTATTAAAATGTATAATAGATTCGCAATATTCAATATTATTGATTTAAAATCCGAAATCGATAAGAACATCTTGTTAAATAAACATAGCGAGAAAGTTAAGGTGCTTCAAAATAAAACCGGTGAAAATATAGCCCCCTTTCATAATTAGCAATTTAAACTCTATTCTTGTGAAGTTTAACGATTTTGTAATTAAGAACATCCTATAAACAACATTGCGCATAAAGGTACATTTACAATTTTTTGAATCAGCTACTGAGCATAAAATAATTTATTTTTTGCATTTGCACGTAGCTATTGGTATTTTATACTATTTTTTTTTCTTTAGCTAATTTTTTTCTGAGTCTAGCTTATTCGAAAACTCATCACTGAAAACTAAAAGAGACTGCGTTTGGTGCAGAAAAAAATACAGAAAGTGTGACCGTAATCTATTCTAATTATTCTATTAATAATTTTCCTAAAACTAAAATATTTTCCAAAGACCAGGGTTATGCTTCCTTAACAATATATTGTTTATTAAATACCTATTTTTCTGGCTTATAAGAGATTACATTATAATTTTGCCGCTCCTCCTACTGCGAGTCGCTGGAACTGGAACTGGAGCTGTCGGTGGACATGACCTCGACATCGTCCTGGGCCCGCGTTTCCAGCGCCACACTGTTCCCCGAGGCGCCCATGGTCATGTGCAGCTCGCCCAGATTCCAGTTGAATTGGTTTTGGAAGGAGTTCGGCACCTCGCCGCCCGCCCCACTTCCACTGCCGCTGCCAGCGCTTCCGGACAGAGATCGCTGCTGCTCGGAGGGAATGCCACTGTTTTGATGCGTCACAGGTCCCCCGTTGATATTCTGATCGGACTTGCCAAGCAGCCCGTTTCTCATCTCAATGTCCGTGGGATACGGCCGCCGCAGGTCTCCGATGCACCAGGTTAGAGGAGCACTGACCGCGTTGGCGGAACTGATCCGATGCGCGTACTTGATCAGCTCCTCGGAGGAAACCGGTCGCTTGTTGGCCTGGTTAATGCTGGCCAGCTTCTGGCGTGCCTGGAATATGGCTGTGGATAGGATGAGCTCCGCATCCTTGAGGGACTTTTGAAGCTTCTGTATCTCTCGGTCCTGATCAGAGTTGCAATATTAATTAGAAATACTGGAACCCTCTTAGATTACACATCATCTTACGTGCACCTCCACCTTGGCGCGCAGCTTGTCCATCGCCTCTTCAACTTTGGCCTGCTCCTCCGCCAGCTCCAGCATTTTCCGGAATTCCTCATCTTTGGCCACCAGCAAGTCCAGCAAGTCCCCAAGCTCTGTGCTGGATGTCTTCTGGTGCGCCTGATCGATCAGATCCTTGGCTATCATCTCGATGTCGTCGATCAGCAGGAGCAGGCGCTCCTTCGTGCTCAGGTGAAAGGACATAATCACAATTCGCAAATGGCAAATTTTAAGATTTGTTTATAACTTTTTGCCCCACGTCGAATTCAGTGTGACCGTAACTTGAAATTCCTTTTTTACAAAATACCAAATATTACTGAGGAGATTAAAATACCGCACTCAATGGCATAGTTGCCTGAAAAGCAGTTGGTTGGTGTTGCCATATCGTTTGAAAATGATTCAAAAATTCAATATTGGAGCTTCAATTTTAATACTTATCACTTACATAAATGAATGAAAATTACCCACAAATTGTTGTTTGTATTACGTATTATTCGTTTGTTTATTTCCCATGTGTTACAAAGCATTTGCAGTTACAATTTTTAGCATAAAACTCTCTCGTTGATTAGCCGGACGAGCGGTAAACCTTCTCAAATATGGCAGATTACAATACTCTCATGTATCCTCTCGTTTCCGTCCTCGTTTCTCTCGTGAAACATACAAACTAGCAAGCAACTTGCAGCAGGTACGTTGGAGGGCCTTGTTAATAACCGTTTAGAACTAGTACGTCGTCTTAAAATTAGTTAAGATATAAGTTTTTTTTTTATACGTTTCTATGGATTTTTCTGTCAGAGGAAAAGACTTCACTCTGCACTCCCCATAAATAACAAAGAATCAGTAGCGCTGGCTCTCGCGATCCGAGTACTTGCCACTCAGCTTGCTGACCGAGTAGCGATCGGAGTAGGCATCGTACTTGTCCGCTTTGTAGTTGATCTCCTGCGGCGTGTAGCCAATGTTCTTCTGCCAGTGTCGCGTCCAATAGAGATCCTCGTTACGCACCTGGGACGGTGTCCTGGCGTCCCGGAACACATACACGCAGTAGATCATGCAGCCGATCAGGGTGAGGAAGCCAAAGATCAGGAACACAATGCCCAGGATCCAGACGTACAGCGGCTCGTAGAACTGCACCACGATGACAAAGCCCAGCGTAACCAGGATCAGGCCAAGGTTAAGCAGCAGCATCAAACAGCAGACGCCCTTGACATTCGGGCAGAAGGGATTCGGGGCGGACATTGTCTCGATCTTGGCACCGCGCCTGGTGGTGGAGCGGGCACTGCGCCCCGTCTTGGCTGTGCTGGCCACCGAGTAGACACTCCGCGGTGCTCCACGCGACACCGGACGTTGGCTGTAGCGACTGAAAATGTAAGAGATAAGTTAGTATCTTTCTTTAAATATTGTCTGATATTATTACAAATTATATAGCATACTCTTGTACAAAAAAGCTCATTGTTTTAAGATAGAATTAATCATACTGCATGACTTGCCTGATCTCAGAGGGCGCCTTGTAGGCGGCACTGGTCACATAAATGTCGCTGCCGGCATCCCCGGCCTGGTCGTAGCTAAGCGCGGATGGGGCCCGGGGCGGCTGGCGCGTGGGCGGTGGCCCGCTGAGCGAACGGGGACCCCCGTTGTCCGGCGAACTGGAGAGCCCCATCTGACTGTGGCTGTAGCTGCTCTGGAGGTGCTGGTGGTGGCCATTGCCATTGCCCGCCGAGGAGGAGCGCTTCTTGCGCGACGGATTGTAGTGATGCGACTGCGGCGAGATGCGCTCGTGGGTCAGCGTGTACTCCGAGTAGGTGCGCTCGGAGGGGGCGCGATGCGAATGGGTCTCGTCGCCGTCGGTGGAGTAGCCGCGGTTGGAGTGCACGTAGGGCGGATCCGGCGTGAGGCGGCCGTGCGTGGCCACATAATGGCTGCCCTTCAACCTGTAATGGTAATTGGAAGGTAAATGTGTTACCACCGATTGCCTGCTAAGTGGCTGCAACTCCTCGATTCTGCCACTCACTTCTTCACTTGTCTCTCGTGCATTCCGCTGCTGTCCCGTCTTTTGCTTCGGAAATCTCCTTGTGGCGCTCCTCTTCCGCTGATTGACTGCTAATGGACCCGACTAGCAATTCTCTGCGATGCCTGCAACGAAGTAAATAAAACACATGAGATTAGCTCGTTGGCTTCGTGGCAATTAGTCCCGTGCCTTCACTTTATCGGCCAGTTTAAAAACTTTTAATTAGAGCTGCGAAAGTTTCAGGACGCATTGTCTAAAGTAGAATTCGGACTGCACCCAAACTGGATGAAATAAATAGCTAACTCGTTTTGTATTTTTCAAACTGCAAACGTAAAGTTTTATGGCACTGCTTTGTTCTGTGTTTTGGCCTCGTAAAAGTTCCCTAGTAAAATATTTATTATAACCAAAACACCATCTGCCGCATAAAAAATTGAAGTTATGAATATTTTGAGTTACAACAAAAGGTTTCAAATTAAAACAAGTTTTATAATAATTCGGCAAATGTCAAAAATTTCTGTACTAATAAGATACATTCATAAAATATACATCGATTTTAACAGTGAACTAAAAATCAAAGTTCTTGGAGCCAGAAAAGAAGGTTCAATTACACTTTCAAGTTAAAAATAATATTTTCTTATATAAGAAGCATTTTTAATTGTAAATTGTATATTTCAAGGCTCTTTAGTCATTCGAAAATGTTTTCCATAACTTACTGTTTGAGCAAAATAAATTTTTATAAAATTCCCATTCCCCTACATTTAACATCTTGGTCTTTATTTCTTTCCCTGGCCAAGAGTGAATGCAAATTTAAATCGAGGACAAAGAACCATAAACAAGCAACAATTTCGATTAGCTTTTGAATCGGTGGAGGTTGGCATTAATGTTGAAAAACCGACTGGCCATTAAGCTGCAATCCCAACAGACTCGGCGTAAACTTCTTGTGCGCCTTGCATAACTTATATCAATTTATGATCCTTCAGCGAGCGGAGGACACACCCAGCCGGCTTAATGATTGCAACTGCAGTTCGTTGCACCTTCCTGCCAGTGTCCCGTTAAATTCGCCCTGCACTCTTCTGGTTCCTGCCACCACCACAGCCACTCAAAAAGTTGGAGAAATTCCCTCTTTCAAGTTCATGGCAGGGAAATTGAAGTTGCCCGTCCTTCGGCGCCTTCGTTCGCCAGCAATTTGTCACTTGGTCACGTAGCTCTCGGTTCTCGGTTCTCGCTGGGTGCGTCACTCCATCCAAGGTGACAGTTGATAAAGGGAGCGCCGGCTAAGGGCAAAACTGGTTACACACGCCGCAAACTTAATCTCTGGCCGATGTTTCCCATGAATTTGTTTACGCACCCCGGCAGAGCATAAATCAGCATTTTTTATGACACTCGGAATATGTCAATCAGCAGGTAAAACATATTTTTACTCTCAAACTACGAAACTATTTTTGCTGTTGAAATTTATTGCCATAATTTGTGGGAATAATATTTGTTAGAGTTTTTAACTCATGAATTTTAATTGGGGTTTTTAAAATAAAAACGTTTCTTCAATAGCTCTAGCTTTGATTTCTACGCACAGATGGATATATATTAAACATTCATTCCTTATTTTTTAAGGTGCATCATTAACACCTTGCAACTTTTATGGCATTTGAATACGTCAATCATATAATTCCCAAACCAGAACTAGCATATAGAAATATATATATATTTATACTCGTCAAAAAGTAATAAAAACCAGTTTGAAAAGATTTTTCTGTAATAAAGCATTCCCCTTTGATAAGCATTTTTCCCCATATGTCAATCATCATTGCCTGGAGCAAACTCCTTATCAGATTTATATATATATATATTATTTTTTTTCCCCGACAAATGTGTTTATAATTTGCCATCTTCTTTTGCAGCATATCATTAACGCCTCGCACTGGCAGTGGCTGGCTGATAAAATTGAGTTATTGCCTCGATTAGGCCAATTAAAGGGTGTCGTTATCTAGCCTGTTGGCCTGCTAGCAAGGCTGCTCCAGCTCCTGACTCCTCCTGCTCCTTCTGCTCCTCCTTCTCCTCCTTTAAAAGTCTGTGGGGCAGGCTTCTTATTATTTCAGCTGAAGCCAATTTCTGAGTGCATTTACATTTGTTCCCTGCCCGGCGGTCAATCGCGATACAATTGTCAGTTGGGATCTGGATCTGTGGATCTGTGTGGGGGTCCGGACCACTACGGACTGCTCTATACCGAAACTTTCAAGTTCAATGCGGTGATTTCAGCGCCTGGGGATCAAAATACAAACATACACACATTTATGGTGTGGGCGGTAACATCGTCAAATGAAAAATCGAACAGAGCTGGGGGACTAGGGAGAGCTGAAACAGAAAGAGAAACAGAAATAGCGACCCTTTCATCTGGTCTTGGGTCTTGGGTCTCCGGTCTCCGGTCTCGGGCTCTGTGTGGTCCCAATGGCTCTGGGTTGGATTTGGACCGCTCCTGACCACTTCTATCATTTGGCGGCCATCAAAGCCGGAGCGAGAGTCACAGCTCTCTGGTCGCAACTCCCATGCGTCGGATTTCCAGTCCGCACATTGATTTGTTTATGCGGTTTTCGGGGTTTGTTTTGTTAGGCCAGCTCCGTCGCCTGCCTTAAAGCCTAAAGCCTTTTCCTTTTCCTTTTCCTTTTGCGGCGCTGCCAAATGGAATGCGAATGCCATTAAAATGTGTTTGCTCTCGCATTTACCTTGGCGTGGCCAACAACAGCGAGGCCTTAACATTTAACGCCACATAAACAGCCTTAATAAACCGTGAAAGCCCCGAGAACTCGCTCGAGAGCATCGTTATCTTCCTGCACAAATATTATGTGCACTATGCTTATAAGGTACTATACAAGTACACAGCAAGAAACCATTTAAACATTATAGTTATTGATATGGAAGGGCAGTTTTTATGACTTCTACACCACGAAAAACTAGTTAAATATCATATTTATTGATCTAAAATATTAAAATTTATCTTTAAATCTATTATATTTTATAAGAACTTTTTGTTATAAGGCTAATTTTCTTTTTAAAATTGTTTTTTTAATTTAAAATCTATTAAAATTGAATTGATTTGTTATAGGTACCAAAATTTCCCTCTGTGTACTATATGTTTCTGCACCATCTCGCTCGTAAAGCATTTTAGATTCAGGTCCAGGTTACATGAGATTTGCATTTTGTCGCTCGACCGTTAAAGAGGTGGCGCCTCCATCTCCATCTCCATCTCAATCTGCCTCACCACCTTCGCTTTTGTCCATTGTCTTCGATGGATTTCACAACTTTCGCTGCTTCCGGCTGTGTGCGGCAACAATGGGTTAAGGAGCGGAAGTCGTTGCCAGCGAAAACGAGAAGTTAATTCGCCGCAATTTGTGTAACACTCGGGTGTGAGAAGTCGACCGACCACAAAAATGCACTCCACCACGGTTAACCCACGAACACTCCAAATCCCAGGCCATTCCGCCGCCTGTGGTCAAGTGTCATACTCATAAAGGTTGAACGAACGACTTGAACTTGGTAAAGCTATAGGCGGAGCTCAAGAGCTGGTGCTGCGGTCAGCAATGCAAATTTCATGGCCAGAGCGGCATATTTTCGGGGCGCGGTTTAGAAAGTTTTTCTTCCAATGTGTACTCCACATTGATGTGCCCGGGAAAACTGGGGCAAGGCATTCACTAGAACTGCAGGCCACCAGCCTGCGACCGAATATCTGTAACACTCAACCGCAGTTCGGAGCTCCTTTCACAAAAAATCAAGCGCCGGCGAATATCGAAGGAGGAGAAGGAGGTGCAGGTGGAGGCCATTACCTGGCCATACAAAACAAAAAAAAAGGAATGCAAGCTGCTGTGCGCCAATCCACAGTCCCATAAATAGCCCCGTGGCGCCCCCAGAAGTTGCTAGAATAAATAATAACACACTTTAACGTTGTCATTCCCAGAAATTTGAGTCTCTTGTGATATTCATTGGGGCAATAAGTGATCTTTTTAATAACCATAAATCAGTCATTGTTTTCGGTTTAGTTTTGAGTCAAGAACTATAAGGAGCTGTGCTGGAATTTGGGAATTTAAAAGCCTGAAAAAAAGAGCTGCCCAAGAAAAACTAATCAATTTTAATGGCCAAAAGGTGAAAAAATGTATCTACATAGGAATTCTAATATTTATTCGATTTTTTGCCTTGAGACATATAATTTATCATAATTTATAGTTTTCAATGAATGTTGAAATATTAAATGCTTTATTTATTTGTTTGTTCTATATTTAATAAGTGGTTTTTGTATTGATATTTCTTTTAAATTGTTTGTTTTATGATTTGAGAATATGCCACACTAACATCTTGAAGTATATATATAAATAAATATGAATGTTGTATTGAAATATTATCCCTTAGGATTAATACTAATTTATCCCCCTTAAAAAGCTTCAACATCTACGAAACCACTCTGATATCATAAGCTAGTTTTATTTGGTAGATAACCTTTGTTTCCCAGATGTATTATTCATTTTAATTATATCAAAAAAACACCATTTGGAAAAAACATCTCTGCTTAATTGCTTACGACTATTAACTAGCGCTGCATGCTCTTTCGATAATCAGCATAAAATTTGATTGCATTGTTAAGAGCCAAACACTTAATGCTGATTTGCCTCGCTTCGATGCGGTATTTAAACTGGCTTTGGCTGGGATATAACCTATCTGGCTATCCACACAGACATGTATAAAGTGCGTGGAGTCGTCTCCAGATCTAAGACACTAAGTAGCCATGGCTGCCGCGCGTTAATCGCTTTTAATTGCTAAATTACGCGCTGCATGGCCGACATTGCGACGAGGGTCGGGTCTGGACTGGAGCGGACTGGAGGCCCATAGATGGTGACGGAGAGTCAAGAGTTAAGAGCTGCAAAGCTGGAAGCTGGAGACATGGTTGCGGCTGTTAACACACCGCAGACCCAACCCGGGATCTGGGATCTGTGACTCCGACTCCGACTGCTGATGCGACTGCGACTCGGACTGGGCAACACTAATGCGTGTAATTAGCCGCAAAAAAAAGCGGCAAGACCACTTAACTGATTTATTAAAACGTTTTTCCATTAAATTTTTAACCCTGCAGGCTATTAAAAACACTAGCAGACGTAAAAAGAGGCCGCAGAAGGGCGCGCAGACTTGAAAAATGAGCAGCGTTTAAAATTATTCTGTATCTCGGTACAGTGGGCATTAACCTTAGCTTCCCTACAAAACATATATAAATATGTGAGTATGACATTATATATTATTTATTAAGGACAGACTAAGAAAGCAAAGTTCGGTCAAAGTTCAACTATCAGGGGTAAACTTGTAGAGGAATGTGTTATTGGGGGAAATCGGAGAAGTTTGCTTAAAGTTTTGATAACCTTGAAGTGGACATAATAACATACATTATTTATATTTAAATTTAATTATTTATTTGAGAATATCAATTACCCATTATACATTTTCTTATAAAACCCAAGAAATCTTTCCCAGAATTAAAGAAATATAAGTTTATCTCTAAAAGCAAAATTATTAAGAAACCTGCATTCATAATCAGAAAATTAGTATATATTCGTCAAGATTTTGTACAGGCTCTTAAAGATAAATTTTCAATATCCTTAGGATATATGTATATGCTTTGAAAAAAGGGTATAAAATGGAACCCTTGATTCCACTGTGGCAATTCGAAACTGGCCCCATGTTAATCTACGGCTTTTCACCGACAAGTTGGCCGAAAAATTCAAATGGGCGGTCAGTTGGCGAAACATTTTGACAACGACAATGGCCATGCATCAGCAGTAGGAGCAGCAACCCAAAATCCAATGCTCAGAGCCCAAAACCCATCCGAAAACCCCAAAAACCTAAGCCCCGAAACTTTCTAGCCATAAATGCCCGCTCACGTCGTCGTCTTCAGGCTTTTGGGCAAAAAGGCAAGGGAACGAAATTAATTATGGCCAAGTGCGGCGATGGGCGATGAAAGTGCGATAAAGATGCCATATTTCTTTTATTAATTTTTTAGCCATTTATTTGCGGCGTTTGATGTAGCGCTGCTGCCAAGCCAAGCCGAGAGCCAAGAGTAAGCCATTAAAATCAATGGCCGAACAGAAACGGACTCCAAAAGAAGGTTACAATTGGCCGTGGTGTTGTGTTGGGCAAACAATATTAAACCTCGACACCCGTGCGGAGAAAGTTGACTTGGCGGCCTAAGCTAAGGCCACTTCCTACCCCCCGAAACTCCGTCTCGCAATTTTTTTCCCTTGAAATCTTTTGTTTTTTATTATTTTTGTGCTTTTTTATTTATTTTTGCAAGCTCACTTTAAACAACGAAAATTGTTTACACCAAATCGATGTTGTTTTTATTTCTGCAATTGCGGCAACTATGTACTGGCGAGGAAGGTTAGTGTGAACTGAGTAAGCAAGGTGTCGTAACGGGGCAGGTCCCTTTTTTTTTTGACTGCGTCACGTTTGCCACATAAATTTCAATCAACCTGACCCCGTCTTACGCCCAGCCCTCCTCCGGAACTTTGGAGCTACAAGTGGTAATGGAAATGCACATACATATGAACTCTATGTGGACCGTTTTTCACATCAAAAGCAACAGTTGTCTGTTAGTAATCTCTATAACCGGGATTGTCTTTGGGCTCCCATCTTCAGAAAAACAGTTCGAGTCAAGGACTTAGGAAGCTCAGGTGGCATACTCGAAAATGAAAGAGCTTTGGATGAATTGTGGAATTAGGAAAATTGTTCTATGAAAGCCTCGAATTTATATGTATTAAGGTTTCCGCTTTATAAAGAGATGATGGAAAGCTGCTAATGATATTTAAGCAAGTTTAGGAATTTAAGATTTAATGAATTCAAAATACCTATACAAAGGATAAGCTCTACATTTAATCATAATTAACTGAAGTATTTACTTGACAAACTGTATCTTTCTGAAGTATTAAATCGTACCATAAATAACAACCCCTTTTCTGTGTTTATTTTTACAACAAGAGCTCTCAAGTAGTTTGTTCGTTTGAAACTAGCTTTTCATTATTATTCTGAATCGATATGCGAAGGGCACTCTTCTATATTCGCACTTCATTAGCACACTTTTCCAATATGGTTATGTGGGCGCCCGCTGTTTGCGCTTCTGGGTTAATGCTGGGCGCCAATATGGAGCTGTCGCTGGAACTGCCAGTGGAACTGTCGTTGTAACTGTCGCTGTCGCTGTCGCCTTCCGGCATAATGGCACACAATGGCACTCCAATGAAATGCGCGCTCCATGAGTAAATTGATTTCACTTTGGCCCCGGAGTGAAGGCAAGGGTGCCCATAACATAGCATAGCATACATGCTACGTTCTGAGTGGAAGCACAATGATCTGTTTAGACAGACGACGGCTAGATTTGTGGCCGCATTAACTGGGTCTCGGAGCAGAACCGATAGAGATCGTCAGGTGTTTCCATTTACTCAACCAAGGCGGCGTTCTAGCTGCGTTCTCGAATCCGTATCTGTATCTGTATCTGCTGGCGCACGGTCTAAATGGCACCCAAAACAATGCGCATAATAAATATTCTTTCTGTGCGGTGGAGGTTTTTTCGGTTTTTGGGGGTAAGGTGATTCGGCGGTTAGGTGACTAGGTGCCTTGGTGGTTACCCAGGTTAAACCTGTTCGCGGCGGCATATTTATGGGCAGTTTGAGCACAGGGAACAAAACCAAGTATCTCTGAGTAAGTATCTGTGTGCGACTGCAAGCCACAGTTACAACCGTTATAACTTTTGTTTTAGCCCATTTTCTTTTTCGGTTTCATTAATAGTTCAAATAACTGCACAAGTGGCTTTGTAGTTAAGCATAGCACGGCCATCAAAGGCAGACACAAGCACTTAACGAGCGAACTATATTTTTACGACCCAGCAGTCTGTGGCTGTAATCTATTGATCTACGGACTTTCATAAAGATCGAGTTACAAACAGGCGACATTATGCACCCACAGACAGTAGGAATTCCATAAAACTAATAAGTTAAATAATACATTTTCTTATAAATTAGTGATTTCTAATACTAACTACATATTTAAATATAATATTTATTGTAAAGATGATAATTTTTTGAGCCTGTAATTTCCTGAATTAGTTCCTAATACCATTTCATTTATAGATGTCCCCCTGTATTGTATTAGTTTCATGCTTCGTGCATGTATTTCGATTGCACAACATGTTGACAACAATGTCCGTAGGTACACTTTTGTCTCGTACTAACAAAAATAGGTGGAAAAAATAAAATTGTGGACCTTAAATATCAAATAATGAGCCAATGAGACTGCAATCGACACATGAGAGAGCGTATGCAAACTCGGAGCAGCAGCTCCGAGACCAGATCGTGGCTTTATTGCCACATCCAGCCTTAGCATCCCAATGCCTCTTGTGTCCGCCTTGGCCAGTTTTTCCGCCACCGGTTGCTTTCCCACGCTAGGCTGCAGCTGCTCCGATCGGAGCGGATTGGCTTGGATTGGATCGGAACGGCGATGCCGAGAATGCCCAGTTGGCGGCTGATACGAGTATTCTAATGCGCCCGGGACACGGATAGAGATTAATTAATATTGCAGCTCGTTAAGTGGCAACAAGGCTTTTTGCTGTTTGCCTTTGTGGCCTTTGTTTTTTTGCAAACTCATTGTTTAATAATTATTTCGTGTTATAGAGGAAATTCCATGGGCAAAAAGTACTTTTTTGCATTCAGGAACTCCATTTCCCTAAAAAAAGCTAATTACAGAGGCTGGGAAATTATCACCTTTTGATATGAAACATGGAAGAACGATGGAAATTGTTATCACAACCTTTTTTTGACAAGATAGTTATGTCAAATATAGTTATAAATGTAAAGAAAATCTTAAATAAAAAACTCTTCCCCCGCAGGCCAGTGTTTGTTTGCCTGACATATCTCCAGCTCAAGTCTTCCATCATATCATGTGAATGCTGACGATGCGCTCATCCCATAGATCTCAAAAAAGAAAATAAAATAAATATGTTCAACTTAACGACTGTCCGCTAAAAATTAAACACAATCTTGGGAGTTTTTTCCTTTCGGCTTTTGTTGTCTTCTATTTGTATTTAAAGTTTTTCTCTTTTCTGCTACCTTTTTTTGTGTGGTTTTTGTGCTTCGCCGTCAAGGTCTTTTGGCGGCAAACTCAGACAGCGATTTATGAGAGGGGTGTTGCCTTTTATAATTTGGCAGAGATATTTGTTGCGAGTGTGTTGAGGCTGTTGTATAATATTTGCCTTTGCTCGAAATACATGTATAATTTGCTAGCCACTTATCGGGCCACGTTGAAGATCTGCGGACTGTGGGGGCGTGGACGGCTCAGCCTTTGGGAAAAAAGTGGCTTTAATGTCAAGTGTGGCTCACAGAATTTCAGCTGCCGGCTTAAGGCACTCGAGAAGACTAAAAACTGTGTTTTCAACAAGTTTTTTGTGTGTGTTTTCTTGCGACTTGATTGCTTCTCTCTGTTTTGGGCACATTTCATCAAATGCCTGTTCACTCAATTAGATGTTGAAACTGAGGCTGAGGACGTTGCCATAACTCTGGACCTCTGGCTCCGATTCGGCGAGCATTGAATTATGAATCACAGAATTGAAGAGCTTGTGTGCATATATGTATATATATTGAGCTCTGAGCTCTGAGCTCTGCTTATTGTTCATCCACTTCTAATTGCTTCCTTTGCCGAGCGAAACAAATTGAAATGTGATGTGGTTATTTAGGCGATTTCGTTACGCTCTTTGCCCAGAAAAACAGAAGAAAATGGGATTTTGATTAAATTTAAAGTTAATCGGCTAAAGGTTGGAGTTAACCAGGGAACATACTCACAGTTTCCATGGGATTTCTTAAGCATTTTGAATCAAAATAAACATGTTTTCATCTCGGGCATATATCAAAAGATCTTTAAGCTATACATTCATATTAAAAGCTAACTAACACAAATACTTTGTAATGAAAATGCAAGTTATGGCGGATCGAATCGGTGTGAAGAATCAAATGAAACCCATAATTTAAGGCTGCTCAAAAACGATACCCGAAAGATCCTAAGGAATTTGACTCTGCCTCAACCCGACTGCAATAGCAGAGAAAACCGGTTGGCATCATTGATTCAATAAGCATTCAACTTAGCATCGATCTGCGAGTCGATCATTGATTTATATAGCCCGAGTGCAGTCGCGGAATGTCTTGATTTTTGTTTTCATATAATTTGCACGCAATGAGTGTGCAGGCGACACGAGGCATTAATTACGAGTACATGTGATGGTGACATCATCATCATCATCATCGTCATCTGTCAGTTTGCAGATTTCAATTGCAGTCTCAAATGTCAAATGAAAGTTGCTGCAGCAGCAGCAGCAGCAGCACTGACTGTGTGTTAATTATCCCATGCATAATCGCGGTTACTTGGGTTTTTTGTTGTCTTTTAGATTCACACGCAAACGAAAGACGAGCAGCAGCAGAAGGTTGCAAAAGCAACAAGAGTTGGATTGCATATTTAACACGAGTTTATATAACCGCCTTGCCACGGGTGATTAGCTCTGATTGATTTGTGTTTTTTTGATGGTCGTCGAGCATTTGCATATGGCCATCTTTGCAGCTTGGTATCTTTGTATCTTTGTATCTTTATATCTTGGCTTCCAGCCAGGCTATCCATGCAAACGCATCTCGAAACACAGCTGCAAATGGCCAGGCCAAAACCTGTTGTCTGCAACCGCATTACGTAACTTTCGCTGCATCTGTTGGCATTACGCTTATGACCATGAGCCGTGGTCCTGCTAACTCTAATTGCTACTACCAACTCCGTGCTGACCCCAAACAGGCCAACAAGAAGCACACAATAAGAGACACACAGAATTATCATTATTATCACAACATTGTCATCTGTAAAGGCAAAACAAAAAATAAACTGAAGGAGGAGCAGCAGGAGGAGCAGGAGGAGAAATAGAAACACTTGGCCGCTGGCGCTGGTTTTGAATTTCTAGATGTTGCTGCTGCTGCTGCTGCTGCTGTCCGTGCAACTTTTATTGGATGGCAGGCAGCGTGCTAAGCATGGCTGACCGTTAAGCATAAACATCGCCAGTGGCGAAGACACGAAAAATAAAAACTAAGCGAGTGAAAAATAAAGAAAAAATAACCAAACCAAACCGAAAGCTAGTTCTGTTATGCACAGTGGGCTGCATGGGGAAATGAGTTGGCGCGGGTCGAGTTAACTATGGGAGCTCTTGATATACTAGAGATAAGGCCGAGGCATTTGAAAAACGCTTTTCATTGTAGTGGCAGCAGTCCCATGATAGTATCGTTAGGTAAGGGCTTATGCTTATGCCTTATGCTTATGTCAGGCAGCACTTCCTCGGCTGCCTTTTGCCATCACGATTGTCATTTCGGGCAAAAGAGAAAGCAATAAATTAAATGCATATAAAGCCATTAAATTTCACTCATTGATCCATTTGGTATTGGCATTCCCCACTGGTCCATGTCCAATGCCCAAAGGCAATTCCACAGATTGCAGTTTTTCTGGCAAAAGACCAAAAATGTTTGCCCTGTCCACTACTGGGTTTGGATTTTCACCCGAATCCGAATCCGTATACGAAAGCCCATCCTGTTGACGACGACAAATGACATAAGACATATCGGAAAGGCGAACAAACTGTGTTTGTGTTATCCAGAAGAGAGCGAATCATGGTCATATATGGCCAGTCTTTAGCTGCCGTTTTGCCAGCAACACTTTCAGGGTCAACTGGTGCGTAATCAATGGGAATCAATGAAATCACCGCCCCCGCAGTTGGTTCAACGTTTTGCGGAAATCGAAACCGAAGGTGGAAGACAGCCTTAAGTTGCTCAAAATGCAATTCCGCTGGGCCAAAAAAAGCAAATTTATGGCAAATAAACAAGTTAAGCAGACACTGGGGAAAACATTGCAAACTTTATTCTAACCATAGAGTTAATAAATATTTAAAAGAAAGCTCTGAAACTTTACATTTTGGGATTTCAATTTAAAGTCTTATCTAGTTTCTTTCTTAGCTTTAAAGATGGAAGTTTTCTCTTGACTGTAATTACGATTTTTTTTTAAGTTTTGTGACCTCAGAACTGTAGGAAATTACTGTCTAGCAATTAAGTAAATTAAAGTCAACCTCGAAATACTTAATAGCTTTTTAAGTGTTTAAAAACGAAAGAGTTGCTCTCAGCTGGAATTAAATTTCAATTGAAAACTTCAAAGCTTCAATATTTAAACTACGCTTAAATCAATATTTTTAACTGGCCGATTTGTATATTTTTTTTGCCTGTACAGAGGTCTCTGCATCCACACACATTCCTCGCTATATATCACATATCTGTATATAGGAGGAATATATTCCGCGGCACGGCTGTGGGCTACAAAATAAATAAAAATACAAAAACTGGCTTACCTTCTCTCCTCATTGTTATACAGTTGAACTGGTGTTGCTGTTGCTGCTGCTGCTGTTGCTGTTGGTGGTATTGTTTCGCTTATTTATTGTTAACGCTTTTTGCCAGCCACTGCGACAGGTTGTTAGTTTCTGGCTGCTGTACACATTTCATTACACTTCACTCGAGAAACAAACAGGGCGAGATGTTAAGAAATATCATATATATATTTATATTATTATAAATGCGAGTTGGGGCGATGACGCCGTATCGGAGATATGCAAGTGCGTTGGTGCGATCGCGACTTCGACTGTGACTGCGAGTATGTGTGTTTGTGTGGGCCAAAAACCTTTACTGGTTCTGGCCAAAATGCCAGCCAACACGTTTACTAGTAATACTTGGAAGCGAGAGTGTATGATATAATCGCTGGCATGAATGAATGAGCGAACGAAAGGCGTTGCAGCTTCTCTCGCCAAAAAAAACAATGGCCAAGATTCGCCGTGGACCACGGAACTCGTCTAACTAAGCTCAAATCTTCTCGGCCCAAACTCTGGCGGCGGCGGCACAGCAAATTGCAGCGCCATAATGAAATCGCCCATAATCTTGGCTAAGGCTAATAATAGCAGCAGGTTTTGGAGCTGGCCAACACACACACACACACTCACTCGGACACACACTTGCACAGACTCTGGCTTAGACACAGATACATTTGCAGATGGTTAGCAAATTTGGCCAACACTCCGTTTGTTTGTTCTGTTTTTTCTCGCCAGCCGATCGGGCGTATACTTCACGCCGAAAAAATTCAAATGACACTCACGTAATCCGCTAAAAATAGTTGAATTTTTACTGCGCGCTTTTTTGTTTTTTTTTTTTTTAACTGCTTTGGAGTACAACTTTTGTTATTGTTTTCTATATGTATATATATGGTTTGTCAATCTCGGGGATTGCAAATGCACACCGCTGACGGGTTTTAACTCGAAGCGAACGCGTCGCGATCTCGGCTCGAACTGATCGCTGGGGAGTTGCGACAATGTTCAGGCGGCACCTGTGAGTGGTCTAAACCCGAACTGGTCTAAAACGCGGCTCAAACCGGTCGCGCTCTTGGCCAAATCTAGCTCTCAGTCTCTCTCTTTCTCTTTTTTTGTATATATTTTCTTGCCCAAGTCTCTTTGCCAACTTTCCTCTCTGGCTTTGGCTTGAAGCTGGTGCGCTGTGCCGGTCTCTACCATCTGCACTTTGCACTTTTGGCGACTGCATTTTGTTGTCAAACTGCAAAAACTGCATTTAATAACCGTTAACCAAAACTTCTGCAACACGTGCATTGCATTCGTGCACTGAAAGAAATTGTGTGTGATGATATGAACTATATTTAAACATTTAATAAGACATATGGAAAGATTAATGTGGGTTTATATTGTATTAATATTTAAATAAAATTTTCTAAAGAAGAATATCATAGATATTTGGGTATAGAGGAGTTCATATATGCTTTCAGTGCACTCAGTGGTTGGGGGGCGGGTTTACGTTACCGAGGTTGGAGGTGAGGAGCACTTGGAGGCTTACTACATTAGGCCTCATTGCCTGTCAGGCACCACTTTTGGCCAGCTGCCGCACGTGACTCTGCAGCGCTTTTGACTGCTGCTGTTGGAGCATTAGGGGTCAGGCGGTGGGGCATAAGTTGGGGCTTAATTTGCATCGTGTCATTAGGATGAGTGGCATCGATAATGGGGCCAGACCCCGGGTACTCGCTGGGTCACTCTTACCGCAGTTTAACCCTGCATTTTGTGCTGCAGCCATATGATAGTATTCAACATGGTTCTTTATGTAAATATATATTTCATGAATATTCGTTGATAGAAGTACCATTTAAACAAGCATAGGAAATGTTTAAAAATATGCTGAAAATATTTGAAAAACTCTTTAACAACTTCCGACAATGCGGTTGGCATTTATTAATTTAAATGCAGCTAAAAGCTAGAAATATAGTTTGCTAGCATTCCATTTTTAGTTGGATTTTTATTTAATGCTACACTCTTACAAATAAATATAAATCGTCATCGATTTAGATTTAGAAATTCGTCATGAAAATTAATCCAAAGAAGCGACGCTCTAAATTTGAGAATTAGGAAAGAAATTTCTGGCACACATTTTTGTTGCTATTTTCCTTAAATTTAGAAAAATATTTTAATGAGTGTAGCTAGCAAAGCAGAAAAGGAAATTGCTTATTGTCTTGCGCAAATTTCAGTCACATCTCACATAATTAATGATGAGAAATGAAGAGGAACTAATTCTATAATTAATTAGATAAAGTTTCTGACTTATTTTGCTGCTTTTTAAACGACTTATAAACAGGATGTTGCCATAAATACTCGTGAGTTTATTATTAAAGTTGTTTGGCTAAGAAAACGACTGTTTTACTTTTATTAATTTAATTTTTAGTTGAAATTTAAAGAAACCTTTAGTTATGCCCTATATAAAATCAAAATGATTTTGGAAAAAGTATAAGAGTATAAACCCTTCGACTTTACAAAACATAAAAACCTTTTTGTTTATTTTCTTCTATTTTTTCAGGATGCGGGACTCGTGCAAGTTTGATTTCTTCGATGCTGACACGCACAGGATCCTGTGCTTTGTCTATTTCAGGCTCTATGCCAGCAGCACTCCTTGCATACATACATATATGACAGGATTTCTTTTTTGCTGTGAAATCCGTTTCAGTTCCTCACAGGACGTTACTTTCTGTTTACTTTACGCATCAGGCGCAGCTCGTGTACACCATGATGTTTGTTCTTTGGCACTGCAAGTCGTAAAAAGTTTCCTGTGTGCGCTCTGTATCCTTGGCGGGTGTCATAAAAGTTGCATAAAACTGCACAGATTTCTCAACTGTGTGTCGTGGAAAAAGTTTAGGATATGTCTGAAATACAATGGAACACCATGCCGGTGTCTCTAAGGATCGCTTTAATATGACCCTAGAATTTGGCTTTAAATACGAGTCGGCAAGTCGTTTGTACTCAATGAAAAGGAGACAGGGAAAACTGCGGCCTCGCATGTGTCAGGATTTAATTTAGATAAAAGCTTTTCCACACTTCCGTCGCTAAGCCCGGGAGCCACTCGCTTCACAACCAGACCTTTGACGTGCACCAGATAATGCCTCAAATCAATTCCGTAAACACTTTCCCGCTTTTCCGCACTTGGCCGCAAAACCTTGTCAGCGCTACGACAATTTATTTTCATGCCAAGCTTCGTCCTTAGCCGGCATGGGATTGATTCGGACTTATCATCTGGAGAGCATTAGGTAGTCCGAGTGGACATGTTACATTTAGCTGAAACAGAGCTCAATTTGTCTATTAAATCTCATTGAGTATAATCACTTTATAAAGATCAAGGTGGTCAAGTGTTCATTCAAAAGGAATTCATTAATGAATGAAGCTAAGGAGCTTACCTTAAACTTAACCCTTCACAATGTTTAAAATCTGTCAGCGTAAAATTCAATAAGTTAAACGAACTACTTAAAATTCAATTGAAACTATAAACCCAATTTAAAACCCAACTGAATTCCGTTTATTTTAATTCAATATTTACCCTTTGAATTCCCAAAAGTCCCCCCAACAAATGAAAGATAGTGGCAACTTAATTATTCATTGACATTTATTGATTGAATTTGATAATGTTTCTGTTCTCTGCAGCATTTTGTTGAATTTTTACATTGAATATGCGTTAAGGATTTTCATTATTTTGTCATTTTCCATCGACTTAATTTGATTATGTACTTAGGGTTAGTTTAAGAGTTTGCGGTGTTTGTTGTCAAGACATCGGCTCATCTGTGTATATCTGTACGGAGGGGAGCTTAGGAACCTGATTTGTGGCCCGTTGGTAGTTGCAAAACACACACACATTTTCCATATATATGTATTCACATTTAAAAAACTATATTTTTACAATTGTTTGCTCGAGTTTCCTTCAAAATATTCATATCAAGTATCGGCGGTAGAGTGTTGTATATGTAGTTCTGTCTTGGCATACAAAAAGCACACAATAGTTGTAAATACTTAGTATCTCTGTGGGTGGGGTAGGTTGTGTGGTTTTGTGTAAAAGGGAAATAAAAATATGGTATTGGTAACGTATATATGTATAATCGAAAATAGTGGCCGTTTGTTTGATCTTTTGTCTTTTTGTTGCCATCTGCTGGTCGCTTGTATATATGGTATGTATATAGCAATTAAAAGTATTTGTATTTGCATTCTGTATACGTAGGAGGGCTCTTTGTAGGTTTCTTTTGTATTCAGTAACTAGCACAACAACTGCACATTCAAATAGGTATATACTATATATCGTTATAGGTGTAGGTTATGCGTGTTTTTTTGGCCTTGATTCTCAATAGTTTTTCAGTTGCTTGTTGTTGGTTTTGTGGCGGCTGGGAAATGCGTTTGGTCTCTTTGTTTGGCCAATTTTCGCATTCCTTGTCAGTTGGAATTTTCAGTTTTCAGTTTTGTTTACATTTTACCCTACTCTGCTTGCTTCATATGTTTGCTTTTTATTTATTTATTTTCTTTTTGCTTAGCTAGTGCTAGTAACATGAATAATTTAATTTGATTTGATTTTGTTTACTCTTGCTGTAGGCCCGCGGGTGTGTTTGCATTTTTATCTATTCGATTTAGGAAATAATCATAGGTACACATATCAACACAGTAGTTTCGGTTGGTTAGTACAGCAAACTCTTGCCTTTATATGTATATGTTTATTTAACTATTTATTTGTTTACTCTTTTGTTTTTTTTGCTGCACATAAAGTCTGGAAGATAGCAGTTTGCAGTTTGCAGTTTGAAGTGAGAAGTCAAAGGTAACGAGTGCTCATGGAAGATTCGGAGTGAGGAGCGTGGAGTCTTATGCTGGGCTGTAGGAGAGCCTGGCACACATAGCATGGGAAATTATGACTCTACTTCGATGTATGATTCTTTTTGGGATCATAACTTCCTGTGGCGAAGTATTCGATGTATCGAAGTTGAAGGCTAACATAGGAAAACATAATAATAAAACCGTATAGATACAGACGTTGAAGGGCTGTGCAAGGACTGCGAACCAAATGTTTGCCTTACTAACTAAATACTTGCATAATTTCCGATTAATTATTTATCCATTTATGTATAATATATTCATATGTTTTGTTTGTTGTTGTTTTGTTGCATAATACTCGTACTCCGTAATTAACAATCTTGAAATGTCTGTCGAGTTCAGTGTAAATATTAAAAATAGTTGTAATTTGACGTGGGTTTTCCTCATTTTGTTGTGCATCTTTAGTAGTTGTTCGTTTTTTAAGTTTAGCCTCAGCTTTAGCTTTAGTTTTGCCCTCTAAAATTTCCCTCGGCTGCCTTTGCGAAAGGTATAAAAAGTTCTTGCTACAGTTTACAGTTTACACTTTAGAGTTTACAGTTAAGAGTTACAGCTTCAACAATCCCTCAATTATTCATAATATCTTCAAGTTCCTTCGTTATAGAGACCATTGTATATAGTACAAAATTTACAATAGAAGCGAGACCTTTTCTTCTGGGTGGGAAAACTGATTAAGGGGAGGGGAGTTAGAAAAGTTTTCATGGGGGATAAAAGACATGGGGAAAAGCCCTAAGTATAAGCAAAAGAGCCGAAGGCTGCCTCTCGGGGGACTAGCGCGTGTCTAATAAATTTATACAAAATCTGTGCTCAGAAAATAGTTTACAAATATACTTTAGACTTAGTTACACTGTCCTTTGGGCGTGATATAAATTGTACAGATCATGTACACCATATCTCATATATGTTTATATACTATATATATTGTAAATAGCTTCCTGCTTGTATAGTATGTCTTGTGTTTCGTGTTCTTGGTTTTTTCTGGGGGGATTTCAAAGAAGCTCGGAGTTACGCAAATTTTGATTGTTTCTTGGCTTTCACTGGCGTATAGAAAAGGTGCTGAATTGTCACTTGTATCTTTTAAGTATACACGTAGTTTCTCTGCTGATATATATTTGTATGTATATTCGTATAGTTTTTAAATTGACCCAAAAATGTGTGTATATGTTGGTTGTATTCATGCGTTGGCCTGGTAAAAGTCTTCAAAACGCATTTGGGAGCTCAAGTTCTGTGTTCACTGATATCTTTGCTAATTATGATTTCTTTGACTGCCCAATTTGGTGGCAACTTCAGCAATGCTAGGCTTCTACTAAGTCCCTAATTTTTTGTGTGTGCCTGTGTAAGTGTTTGTTTATTTTAATCCATAATTTTTATCCGTAATTTTGTTCAAGCAGCGGGGGATCGGGGAGTCTCCCCCGTCTTGTTGCTCGTCACTTTTGCACCATTTGAATTTCGATTCGTCGCTAACATTTACAAACTGAAGAGAAGGAGGAGTCTTTGTCGAACAACTAGAGTAGGTACAATACATACAATGCTGGATTGGTTACTGGCTACGGTTTAGCTTCGGTTAAGTTATCGTCGTCGTCGATGCAATTACATTGCTCTGCTCTGCTGGAAACGTTTTACAAACGGTTCGTTCGGGTGTCCTGTCTAAGTCTCAATCCATCCAAGAATCAGTTGATGAAGCGCGCCTTCTGCTTGCGCACAAAGTCCTGGGCCTGCTTGTCGTTGATTCGCACCTCGAGGATTTGCAAAATGGGATTGCCTTCGGGAGGGAACAATATCACTTTACATAGCATCGTGATGGAATTGGGGGGGGAGGATGTGCTTCTCTACTTACATTTATCCTTTTGCTCCATGAGTGGCAGCTCGATTTGCTTCAGCCCATGGAAGTTGTCCACGCTGGTGCTGTAGTCCGCCACTCCAGGTATGTTGCCCAGGGCCAGATAGGCTTCGCCTCCGAAATCATTAGCCGTCAGGACATCATGGTCCATCACTGTGAAACATATCATGGCGCCCTCGGTGAGGCACTGCTCCAGGGTCACAGAGAACTCAAAGCACTCATCGAATATGGGGTTTAGAGTGCGCTGCAGTAGAGGGAAAATAATTCAAATAATTAGTTTTAGATTATAAAGGAGAGATTTAACATAGCTTTAAAATTCATTTGGTTTATTAATTACCTTGTGCACATTCGTCTGCTGCTCCATGCAATGCTGGAATATCCTTCGGGGCAGCAGCTCGATAACCACAAAGGGATCACTGAAGCCATTCGGATCCAGTGGCACCACATCCCGGGCATGCAGCACCTCCACACAGAGCGAGTCGTGGTTGAAGTAGGCTCGCACTGCCAGTGATCCATATGGCGAGGGAGTGACGGCCATCAGCTGCTCCCTCAGGCGCTGCATATAGAACATATCGATGAGTCGGTCCGTGTCCGTCTTGTGGAACTGCAGACGCTGCTCTATCCTCCAAAAGTCCTCCGTGTGCAGGCACTCAAGGAGCAGGCCCTGACCCTCGGCGTGGAAGAAGTCGATGAGCAGCTGGAGCGCCTCGTACAGACGCTTGTGGAAGTGCGTGGGCTTGTCCGTCTCGTCGCCCGTCTCCATTTGGCGTGACATCTCGCCCAGCACCGTTTTCCAAATGAAGCGCAGAGATCGATTGAAGTTCTTGGTGAGCAGGGCGCTATTCAGTGCCGCCAGGTGGCAGTCCAGGTACTCCAGCAGCGGAACTATGGCCTGATTGGCTGGCAAGGAGTCCGGAGACCAGGCCAAATGGAACATGGCCTTCTGCAGCGACATCTGCATGAGGGGAGCCAACTTGGATAAGATCCGTTCGGTCCGGTTCTCCATGTGTGTGAGACTGGACTCTAGTAGATTGTCGGCCGACTCCTCTAGTGGCTGCTCATCTGATCGGAACTCGGCCAGAGTGCGACGCACATATTCCACATTATTGACCGTGACGCACATGTCGTCAGAGCAGCGGAATGGACCCTGCTGCTCATAGTAGCCACTGTCCGCCAGCGCCGTGTGGATGAGATCGCAGTAGTGCATCGCCGCCGAGCAGACCACATCAATCAGCTGGGACTCCAGCATGATGGCCGTGTCCTCGTCCGGCCAGTTCATCACCTTCCAGAACTCCTTGATGTTCAGCAGTGTGCTCGCGGTGTCCACCGAGGAGCTACTGTAGCGCACAATACGTTCACCCTCACAGATGGCATCCATGCGGATGGCCGCCCTAATCCTCTGCAGCGCCTTGGCCTTGCTCACCATCATCCAACGCTCTAAAGTGGGTATGAACCACTCGTGGCTCTGGCTCAGCGCCAGAGGCTTCTCCGGCGGCTGTGGCTGCGCCGAGAGGTGACGCTTCAGCTGGCAGAACTCCTGCAGGGCCAGGAATAATTCGAAAGGCTTTGTGTCTACAGGCTCGGCATCACCCTCGAGCACGGCATACTGGGAGAGATTCATCCGGACTCCGGGCACCTGGCCAGCGGCCATCCGGCTGTACACCTCCTCGCCCACCATCGCATCGTATTGTTTGTAGATGATGCTGAAGTACTGGATGCCATTCGTGCTGCGGGTGAAGAGAGAGTTTTTGTTACGTGGATGGGCATGGCTTCAAGGGATTACTCATTATTATTACTATGATTGAGATTATAGTGGTGCCTTTAGTTTGTTTTAACTATTTACTTCTTTTATGTTATTTTGGGGGCTCTAAATGGTAAGTACTTCGGTTTAACAGTAAATTATTTCTATTATTTATTTATATTTTTAAACTTTCAAAGTAAATATTTAAAATTCGTTCATTTTAGTTCTTTTACCTCCATTTACTTTTAAATTCCAATTTTAATCAATTTAAAGAAACTTTTAACTAAACATAAACCCCTTTCAGCAAGACAACCGTTGCCTGCGGCAGACAATGCCAGCATCAGCCTGTGTTTAAAGCAAGCAAATGCCGCAATTAGCCTTCAACTGAATTTTGCTAATGCCGCAGGACTCCAGGACTCGGGCCTCCAGCTCTCAGCGCTCAACACTTTCCACTGACAGCCCCTGGACATTTGCTAAATGCCTTGTCAGGATGCCCGGACCCGTACAGCCCCGGAGAAGAAGGGCAACGTGAGAGCATTTTTATGACAGCACAATTAATTTGGGGCTTATGTGTGTAAGCCACTTGATGTCCTCATTAAGGTCCTTTTATGGCCGCGCTAACTGGCAAATATGTGACTGATTAGTCCAGCGGGAAGGAAGGCCAAGGATGCGCCACCATGCACCTATAAACGAGCCGTTATTGAAGCCCTTTCCCGGCCTGGCCTAATGGCGTAACGTGATCCGCTTCGTTAGGTGGATCGATTCATCATTTAATTTGCCAGAGATTTTGAAACTCGTGTCACCTGTAACAGTGCTGCCCGAAACGAAGTACTTATATTCCAGGAAAATCAGCCCACGTTTCAATAATAATAATAGCTTGTATTCCCTTCTCGTTTCCTTTTAAAAGGTTCTTTATTTTATAGCTTATGATATTTTTAAAAGTGTCTAAAAATTCCTATGAATCTGAACCTGAGGAAGTATATTGTGTTATTTCCAGTGAAAACCTTTCCTGTTTACCAGCTTTTCTTTCATTTCTATTACCAGAGTCAGGTTTTTAAAATATATTTGCACTTCTTATGTTACTTGTTGCCCCAAATGAAAAGCACTCCCAGTTGGATTGCGAAGTGTCCCAGTTGCCGGCATTGGCGCTGCCGGCAATCTGTCATGACAACATTTTGCGGCCCTCATTAATGCTCGTTAGCTTTATGACTTTGACTCGGGCATTTGACAAATGCTCAAACTGATTAGAGACCGACAGTAGAGTGCAGAGTGTAGAGTCGCCCCCGGCGACGATAGCGGATAAGTTGGTATCGAAATGACGCCATTTGCGCGGGTGCCACACACAATTCAATTGGGTCAGCGGGCGAGCTGAGTTCATGTACATATGTGTGTGCTCACATGGTAACCAGGAGCTGGAAGGCAATGGGTATGGTACAAGGGACTTTAGAGCAGGGAGCTCGCTTTTATGTACAACACGTGTCCGACATACCCAATTTGGTGACGGGCCAAAGGTAACTAACCCGAACCGGCGACTAAAAGTGATCCTGTAATCCGCAATCTACACATGAAAAAGTTCTAGTCAAATTATTATAATGGAAGAATTTTGATCTTAGCAAAAGTTTGTATATTGATTTGCAATCGAATCATGGAATTAATTTGAAACTTGTTTATAACATAGTCACAAAATTATTAATAAAGTTTAGACCTTTTTTTAAGACAGAGTTTTCTTTGAATAAAGAAAGAAAGCTCGTAATTCCTTGCATGAAAATCGATCATAACTATACCTATACCTTCAATGGTATAAAAATATAAAATTAACCCAAATATCAGTAGTAGCTAGTATTTTCTTTCTGTGTGCAACACTCACTTGTCGAAAAGGGCATGATAGTAGGTCTGTCCCAGTTGAATGTCGGCCGTTAATGTCGTTACGAAGTTCGATAATGGATTGGGCAGACTCTGTGACTCCCGGAGCACAGCCTGGCCCCACATCACGGATCCCTTGCGCAGGGCGTTGACCACCTCGCCGCGCACACCCTTGTTGAAGGGACACACGGCCCGGAATGCCCTCATCGAGCCAAGAAGTCCCAGGCAGCGCAGCAGGAATTCCAGGCGAATCAGTGAGGGCGGATTTAGCGCTGGGAAGATGTCCCTATGCCGGCGTATCTGATTGAGAGAGCGTTCCACAAAACCATTCATGGCATCCGCCAGCCACTGTTCCAGATCCCGACTAAGTGGCTCCTGGTTGGGCTGGTTCCACTGCTTCTCCACGTCGCTAAGCAGACGATGGAGGAACTTTGGGTCCAACGGGGTGGAGCGATTTAGCTTGGCGGCAGCCACGTATCTGTAAGAAGAGGAAGTGAGTTCCAGAATATTACAAAATAATAATTACGGTAAATCCGAGAGATTTAATATTATATTTATTTTAAAAAGAAATATAAATAGATTTAATTTTAATTATTTTTAATCAAATAAATAAAAAATAACCCACCTAGCCATGGCGCAATGCAGGTCAGATAGATCCGCTTGCACCGCTAGCTGATGAAGGATGGTAAGCGCCGGTCCTGGCAGATCACCGCACCAGGTCCACGATGGCTCATGTGTGGTCACCTCGTGCTGCATGAAGACCATCTGCAGCTGCTCGATCTTGTGCAGCTGCTGCTCGTGGTTCTCCTCGCCCACCGTGCTCCGATCCTCGCGCGTTGACAGCCACAACTTGAGCCGGATTCGTCCCTGGACGGTGCTCCGATGACTACGTGCCTCGAGCTTAAACCAAGCATCCAGTCCCGTTGAGGGTATGTCCGACAGGGGTATGTTCACCGAGCCAAGGAAGTCGTCCTGGGAACCCTGGCGAGCCGACTGGCACACCTGTTTGAAGAAGCGTCCCAGGCCGCGCACTCCGCGGACCTCGTTCAGTCGCGAGACGGCGTCTAGGACGCAGCTTTCGTCGTCGTGGTCCCAAATGTCCAGGTGAAACGTGTCCGTATTGATGTCATCTATGTCGCTGCAAAAAAAAAAAAGATTTTAAATGTAACACTTCAATGGAACACTCCGATTTCTGTTTGATTTATGTTAAAATTGCTTCATATTTTCCATATTAAAACCTTTGTACGTGTTAGCATGTGTTTATGGTGCGTTTTTCTGGGACATTTGCCTGAGCTTTGTGCTTCGTTTAATTTATTACATGATTTATTCTTGCTTTCAAAATGAAACAACAGTCCCGCAATGTTGTCGTTGATTTTCCAGGAAGCCCCTCCACACCGCGTGGCTCTTTCAAAATCCGCTTTGGTTTGAATTCAGCCATAAATGTGTATTTATTTTGCATTTCTGCGAAGTAATAAGCTAATATAAGAGGGTTACTTTTGTTTAGTTAGCCATTTTGTAAAGGATTTGGCAATGTTTTATTTACTATGCAATTTTTTAATTTAAATACAATAATTAATATTTGACTAGACAGAATTTGTTTTTTGGCTAATTTAGAAAAAAAGAAAATTTGGTGAACACTTTCGTGTTTAACATTTTATTGGACATTAATTAAATTTAAAGTAAATGTGTTTATTTGTTAGGGTATAGCATTTTCCTGCTTGATTGGTTTTCGATTTTCCTCTTCCATTTTTATGGGAATTGCAACATAACATTTCATTGCATTTCTTATGGAACATTTCATGTGCATTTGCGTTTCCATTTTATGGAAAATGTAAATGAATTTCCCTCTTTTATGGCTTACAACTCGTAAATTACATTCGGCATTCAAGCGAATCGTTGAGCATGTGACAGAGATCAGGGCTCACAATGATTTGTTTGGTTTGGATGCCAGGTTTCCTCATTTATCAACCGGCCAGGCGGAAGGAAGGAAAAAAGGACGCCTGCCAGCTTCTAAATATTTCATTTAAATTACAAGAGGAAGTAATTGAATAATTCCTCTGACAAATCCCTCAGCAAAAGTGCCGCGGTGCCCTCTTTATTTTGGCAAACAATCGAATTAAACTGTCCCCCAAAAGTGTGCACAGAGCGAAATTAATTTGTTGATTAAATTTGAAATTAAAAGTGATTTTTATATTACCTAATATAATTTTAATATTATTTAACATTGAAATTAAATATTTGTTTTGAATTTAGAGACTCATGAGAATATGTTT